>BROF01003335.1:115283-136554 GCA_024346535.1 Eptatretus burgeri | reverse complement strand
GCAACGATTCGATCTTTGACATCTTTCGAGAGCCCTTTACCATGAGGAGCCAGGCTGCTTTCTCAATGGCGATTATTACAGTATTTCCGATGCAATTATTTCTTCAGCAAGCAGATAGACAATTACTGCATTGAGTACACTTCTTCACTTTTAACATACCAGGGAGGTTTCAGCTCTATGGACATTGTGTGTATTGTTTGGCGCATATTTATACCTTTAAAACTCTGACTTAAATATGCAGAAAATGATGAAAATGGAAGCTGTTTAACCATGCTTGACTTACTTTTTGTGTAGATAATAGCAGGGGTGTACTCACTTTTGTTGCCTCCTCTTTCAGAAATATTCATAATATGCCACATTGTTTTTATAAAATGGCAGTTTTGTGCCTGCATACATATTGTGGAATGTCTACTCTGTCATCAGCTCTAAGCTTTTGCTTCTTGCACAGCTGCTTAAAAAGTTACACTGAATTATTTACATATTTGTGACGGGTGGACTCACTTTTATGAGATACTGTATATGTGTATGTATATATATATATATATATATATATATATATATATATATATATATATATATATATATGTATTGTTGCGGGCTGGGGTCCGGTGGCGAGAGTGACCGCTAGGTGGGGGAAGTTACGTCGACTCCCACCAGACTCCCCGGAATTGTAGGCCATTGCTCATGGATAATTCCGTGACGCAACGGGTCGCTTAACCGACCATGGACGCCAATACCTCAACCGCGTGGCATAGGGTCCTCCTGTCGAGAATCAAGTTACCTAGTTAACCACGCGGTTTCAACTACCGGGGCACCACGCCCTCGGTATGTCTTGCCTGAACCGGATCACTCTACCGACTACGGTACAGTACCAACTACCATCTCTACGAACTACCTTTCCGGATCGGATGCAGCTGAGCGGAACTGCCAAGGACCTACCGGTTAAAAGGAACGGATTATCGGGAATAAAGACCCGGCTAAACTTAGATCCGAACCATGCTGGACCAATGGAGGAAAAGATAAAAACGAGCTGGGAACATTTCTACAATGATTTATTTACATGAGGCGAGTAACATGTAAAACATATGGCACAGTAACAAGGTTTATTGGTTATGTTATGCAGGCGGAAGACGAGAGAGATGTAGTGCGACAATTATACAGCAACTTACCAAAGCGGACACAGAGCAGACTTACGCAGGAATAATAAAAGCAAGAACTACAATAATCAAAGATCTTATACAATTTTACTTATAAGACAGGTGCCACACTCTCAGACACACATTCAGACAAAACAAACCTAACAAAAAGAAAAGGGGACCCTTTTGCAGCCAGGGAGGGAGGGAGTTGAGGTCGCAGTTCTCGGTACCTGAGAGTTTCGGGGGAAGGAGTGCTCCGTGGTGCGGCACCTGACAACAGTCGTACAGTTCGGACCACAGCCGCCCGTGTGTAGTTCGGGTCCGTGGAGGAGCTTGAGTGGAGTGCGGGGAGTCCAAGGTGGGAATGGGGCAGCAGACAGGACCCGACGAGAGATCCGGTCGAGGTCGGGTGTGCATGGACCAGCACAACAGGCGGGCCGCCGAGGTGAGATGTGGGCAGACACTCCATAACAACGACCCCTTCAACAACTGCACACTTCCAATCCTTCTTCCGCAACCTCCTTCGACCTTCCCAATCAACCAACGAACCCACCGAACACGAACCAACCAAGCACTAAGCACTTCCAAATCCAACTCCTTCCTTTCTTTCTCTCAGATCCAACCATGAACTCCTTTTCATTCCATACCACCACTCTGAGGATTGCTTCGTAACTTATAGATCATGGAGCTAGGGGGTGGAGCCATGGCAAAGCCGACATCATCGTCCATCTTGATTGGACAGGGCCTTCGTGTGGTCTTCCCTTTCTGGGCGGGGTTTCGGCCAGGTACCGGCAAGGCCCGACCACACCGCCGTGTCTGAGAGGAAGGTGGATGGCGGTGCAGCTACTGTAACCATCCTTGGGATTCTGCCTCAGAAAACCAGTCTCTGGGTAGGCACTCGTCACACTGTGATTCCAATAAGAGGGGGTAGCAAGCGAGATGAAGGTACCTTGGTTCAAATAAAAGGGGAAATAAAATAAAAGGGGAAAAATGATTTATAATCCTAACTAAAAGCCCATCGCAACGCACCCCCCCCCATGTTTCCCACTACACACAAGGAAGGGATCTATCTGCATGTATACTAATACTCATGGAATAACTGACTTGGGACACCTGTATGTTGTATGCATACGGCTCCGAGAACCGTAACACTACCCCCCTCCCTTTTGCTGGACTCGACCCGAGTCGTTAACATTCGTGTGGCATGCAGGTGTAGGCTCCCCTCGTACATTTTACCTACGGATCCCTGAGTGCGACATTTTGAATACATGTCCCAAAAACAAATAACCTAGTGCGTTGCGTAATTAAACTAACAGACTTATTCGGACGGCTTAACTACATTGCCGGTGCTAAACAAACAACAGGTGGGTTAGGACTATATACATTTCTAATATTTACACTACCCATGGCCCAGGACCAGTGACTTGAGGAGAGAACACAATAAAGGCAACATTCGGGGATGCGTGCAACAGCAGGCAACTGATTATCAGGCAACTTCAGGACCCTCAATGGTCCTTTGTTTGTTGGTCTATCTTTTTTTTTTATTCCTGGCTGCTGGAGGCAACTCACCCTAACACGGCAGGCCATATGCCGTTTCACAGGCCATTTGAACTGGCCTTTATGCAACAAGGAGATCTCCGGGCTGCCCAATGCAGTCCCCGGTCCATTTGAACTGGCCTTTATGCAACAAGGAGATCTCCAGGCTGCCCAATGCAGTCCCCGGTAATGCGCTGCCTGCGGGGCAGTCCTTGCAAATACTTTCACTAAGATGGGCCTGGCACACATGGTAAGGTTGGTGACATGGCAATGCAAATAATGGCATGGGCAGGTATGGAGTCAAGGCAAAGGCATCAAAAGGCATGGCAAATGCAGACCAGGTAAGGTGCGATGCAACAGGTCGGCACATGAAGCTGGCCGGCCTCGGCGTGGTCTCGTGAAGTTGTGGAGGGAGTGTGGTGGCGTTAGCCGGTCCAAAGACAGGCTCGGACCTACACTACAGTCTCCCCCCAACCTATCGCCTATGCCTGTCCTTGTCCATACCCACCCCCATTAGCTTGCAACAACAAAAAAAACGAAATTTAGACTTTTTAAGTTTAATTTTCTTTTATTTTTTTTCTTTTATTTATAATTTTATAATTACGTGTGTCCCTAACCCCCTTATCGTCTTTGTTCGGCTAACCTGTCCTGACTGTCCATCCCCAATCCCTAAGATCCCTTTGGAAAGGATTAAGGAAGAGACAAGTGAATCTGTCTCGAGGCCCAATGCAGCCTCAGAATAACTCCCACTGGTTTCAGAAATTTCCCAAGGTGAGCCCAGCGGCCTACGAACAGTGAAGGGATGGATGGTGCAAAGGGGTACACGTTTCCTATCTAGCCTAGCATTTATTAAGCTTAATCTATCCCCGGGGCTTTTCAACATGCCTGTCTCTTTAAACTATTGGTTCTAGTAACTACGATTCCCGTCGTCTGTGTTGGTGTTCGTTATTAATTTGGGCCTGGCCTGCAAATTTTCTCTCGTGCTTTTTGCACAATTTCATGGCTGGGCAGCGTGGCTCCATTGGCAAGGATACCCATCTGCCTAACTCGATCTTCGGCACCCCCGGGTCGCTGAGGCTGTCTCCGAGCCTACCTACTCCTTATGAATGTGGGGGATGCCCTTCCTGGCATCTTCCCCGTCGATGCCCACGTGGCATTTTGGTGCTCCGGGTCCCGTTTCCGTGGGCTACCCGTGTTCATTACACTAACTCGGTCCCTTGGACCCATGGCCTACTCTGGCCGACTACTTCGGTACCCGGGGTGCCCCCCTCTACTCAGTACGCATATTTCATCAGCCACGCTCCCAGCCGGTCAATAGTCTCCTGCACCCAGCAAAAGGTTTCGTGCCTTCGTTCAACACCAACAACCAGAACGACATCCTATTGGTTAATTTAGTGAACCCACTAACTACCATTACACTAACCCCGAGTTCCCTTGGGTGGGATTCACTCCTCCCCCCAATCATTCATTCGCATCATACATTCCACATTCACTCCATTCACACTCGGGCCCGCTGACCCACATTCACTCATCATGTTTCTTTCTTTTTCAATTTACTCCACTACTGACGATCTACTCGCTACGTCCCCCTAACTGACTCGTGCTCCCCGTCATCCCTTATTTTAATGCACGTTCCATTTAATTCTACATAGCTAATCTACGTCCCCACTACACGTTTCCTCTCTGTCCATGTCTCCAATCCATTCTAAATTCTAAACTAAATTCCCCCTAACTGATGTTACTGGGCCCCATGGAGAACTGCTCATGCCCCATGAAGCCGGTCTATCTAATGCTAAACCCTTCCCCTAAACTAGTGCTCCTTTGCCCAAGACGAGGATGTTCGCTACATCCTGGCCGGAGATCGGGTACTCGATCAAAGGCTCGGTAGGACTTGCATTGCCAGGGTGGCGGTTTGCAATTTGTTCGTCCCTTCCGTTTGGCCGATAATTGGAAGCGTAACGTCGCCCATCGATCGCATTACACGTCCGCTTCTGAGCCATCCACCATGTGAGCTGTACGTTTCCCACCCAGCCTTCTTGCTGCGCGATTCCCAGTGACATCACTCGCACACGAACCGCTCTGCGAAGCTTGCTACGCAGACGGAACCAGCTGGGTCGCCATCAGGACTCGCTCCGCGCGATCCGCGAACAGCACTCGCGGCCTACAGCACGTCAGCCCCTGTGCACGTGCTCACATGGGGACACGTGCTTTCCAAATTCAAACAATCGCCGCCATTTTAGCCGTCCACATGGTCTTTTCGTACCAAACGCCGAGCGTTTCGATGCCAGCTTCCGATCACGGAGTCGTGCGCCCCTGGGCCGTTCGCAAAACAAGGAATGAATCTCGCACGCAGTGTTCTGCGGAGCCGGCGCAGTTTCCAAAATAGCTCCGTCTGTTACACGAAGAAGAAGATATATATTTATTTATGTATGTATGTGTATATGTATGTATGTATATATACATATATATATATATATATATATATATATATATATATATATATATATATATATATATATATATATATATATATATATATACATATATACATATCTTCTTCTTCTTTCGGCGAGCTCCCGTTAGGGGTCGCCACAGCAGATCAACCGTCTCCATTTCGCTCTATCCTCCACATCTTCCGTTGACACTCCAACCACCCGCATGTCCGCCCTCACCGTATCCATGAACCTCTTCTTTGGCCTTCCTCTTCTCTTCCTGCCTGGCGGCTCCATCTTCAACATCCTTCTCCCGATCAGCCAACTCTCGCCCTTTGCCAGTCATCGTCCCAACATTCAGAGTTCCAACTCTCACCTCCACACTTCTACCCTACCCCCTCTCCCACTTCCTCCAGACTCGCCTTCCCCTTCTCCTTCTCCTCCTTCGCCCAGCAGTAGCACAATTTCCACTGGTACCCTGCTGACCACCGGTACCGGTGGCGGTCGTTGGTAACCCGGGCCTCGACCGATCCTGTATGGAAATTCGTTTTGTTGTCCGCATAATGATTTGGCACAGGTTTTACGCCGGATCCCCTTACTGACGCAACCCTGGTCGCCTCTTACGACACAGGGATATGGTACACCTATTTTAACCGGGGTATACACCGGCCCAGTACACTGGTACTCATTTCGCCGACCTCGGAAGAATGACAGGCTGAGTCAACCCCTCCTCCTCTTCTTCTTCTTTCGGCTGCTCCCATTAGGGGTCGCCACAGCGGATCATCCGTATGATCCGCATAGTGATTTGGCACATGTTTTTACGCCGGATGCCCTTCCTGACGCAACCCTGGTCGCCTCTTATGACACAGGGATATGGTACACCTATTTTAACCGGGGTATACACCGGCCCAGCACACTGGTACTCACTTCGCCGACCTCGGAAGGATGACAGGCTGAGTCAACCCCCTGGTGTATTAAATCAGTGGCCCAACGGTGCTTGAACTCAGGACCTTTTGGATCCCAAGCCGCTACTCTTACCACTACGTCAACACCAGGCTAATATATATATATATATATTGTAACGAATTTGGGAATTCGATTGCACACAACATTCAGGTTCCTTTAGTCAGTTATGTTGATAAGTGCTTGTTCCCTAGATAGTTCACCTTCCATTGTTTAATGGGCAGAAATCGATTAGTGCGCTGCAAATCCATTTAATAGTTAGGGAGCGATCATAACACAATGGAGATGCCCCTCCCCCTCTTCTGCGAAGAGGAAGAAGAGCCCTCCCGTCCCGTGATTCATGACGTCAACTCCCTCCCACCCGTCAACACCTCCTTCCCACCCATGGTTGAGCGGGGGATGGAGCACGAGGGGATGAGTCCCGCCGGGCACGGGGGAGGGGCAGAGAAGGATAAAGAGGAGATCCTTTCTTTGTTCGGGGGGAGTAGTAGTTCAGCAGACCTTCGGGTCCTGTTTGGCTTGGGTTAGGGTTGAGGCTTTCGGAAGCTTTTTGCTTCTGCTGAGTAGTTGTTCAGCAGGCCGTCGGGTCCTGTTTGGCTCGGGAGAGCTGCTTTGTTTGTAAGAGAGTTGAGCTGGTCGCTCGGCTCGAGCTGCGAGTGGTGGCTGCTTCTTCTTCTTGGTTCGTGGAGCTCTTTGTTCTCCGTTTGGTTCCCGGCTTGGTGCGACTCATCGGCCTCATCTTGGAGGTGGTTCCTTGGGGAAGCGGGCCATCAACAGGAAGGATCGGCACCTCGTCTCACCAGCACGTGTTGAGAAGCGCGGGAGGATTCGCTGGAGCTCGGGAAGGATCGCGGCTCATGGCGATTGGGTCCAGCTCGCTCTCGCTGGAGCCCGGGTCCCTACAACTTGAAGACCACACGAGGTGAAGAGGTTCGTGATAGGTCCTGGGTTTCAGCTCACCTGTCCTCCGAGCTGGAGCCCATTATTAAAGGCCTCAGCCACTATTTCTTGGGTGTGTGTGTGCGTACGTGTGTCGGTGGGCCCGTGTAATAAGTAGGAAATTGTTAACTGCTTTGTGTGCTGTTAATGTTTGCATTGCATTTCGTATAGTCGGTATAGTTCTGCTCTTCCGTGCTTCCCTAGTTCCCCATTATTATTAATAAATACCCCAATTGTTAAATGTTTTCAGCTCGTCACGTCAATTCTTTCATTGACTGAGCATTTCGTGTGTTGGTAGTTAGAAAGCCGTTGATTTGCCGTAAAAGGGGGACATTTGGACCGACGGTTCTCAGCGATTAAGCCGCTCGGAATCGCGCACGGGACAGGCTCGCCTCAGCGGCTTGTTCCGTCGAGGGTCGAATACCCCGGTAGTTGGATCACGTGGGTATTTAGGTAAATTGAAGATTGACAATCGACCCTACCCCACGTGGTCTGCCCATTGGCGTATTTCGGTTCTTGTACAAGGACCCGTCGACTCGGACTTATCCGGGCGGCGATCTATATTCAGGGCGATCGGTCGGGCCGACTCGACTTGCGGCTCCGTCAGAGCGGTCTGCTCGCGGCCGACGCACCGGCACCGTAACAATATATATATATATATATATATATATATATATATATATATATATATATATATATATATATATGTATGTATATATGTAGTCTTTGGAGACATCTCACCCCCCCCCCGCTTCCCCCCACTCCCCCACACTCTCTTGCTCTCCCTTCTACTCTGCCTGATTGGATGGCCTTTGGACACAACATAAATTTTGGATACTGATCCATTCAGAGGGGTTTTGGGCCTGGAGACTCATAACCTTGGAAAGGGTACTTTTGTTTTATATGCACCATTAAGGCAAAAACAAGTGTCGAAAACTGAAATTTTGAATTTTGGTTTGAACACTGCCCCCTTGCAGTTGTTGATCATATTACTCTCCCTCTCCCTTTCCCTCTTCCTCTTCCTCTTCCTCTTCCTCCCCCTCTTCCTCTCCTTCTCCCGTTCCTCCATCACTCTCTTTCTCTATCATCTCATACACTGGCTACCAATACTTACGAGAGGGCACATAAGTAGTTGAATGTTCTGCGTCCTGAACAGTAATTGCACCTCACTTGCCAAACCATCGCCCTTGGCAAAGCAGAACAGGCCCTGCTGTAGGGATGTTACCTCGAGGTTGGTGGAAGGTTGGGGGGAGTGAGGAGGGAGGGTTGGTGGTGAGTGAGAGTGAGATAGAAGCTTGGAAAAACAATTAAAGCCACGATGGATGCTGGAGTGCCAGCTTCGGCCTAGGCTTAGGCTTATTATCAGAATTGATGGCTTACAATTAGAAGGCGCAGCCGAGCGTTTGATTTTCTTATTAAATTCCCGGCGCCTGAGGCTGGGCCTTTCCCGTCCGCTGTCTCCGTTTTCTCCTCCCCCATCCCCAGAGTCACTAAAGTTTGAATATTTGGTGTCTGTCTCAGAAAGGATGCTGCACTGACCAGCTGCCTCATCCTTAAGTACACGTACAAAATGCAGGCCCTTTCATGTTGGTTCATGAGATGATGCTTTTGCCATTACGTTACAATATCTTACATATGTTGAAGATTTGACACTTCGGTCTGTCATTGTGGTGATTACAGCACTAAGCTGATCGTTAGGTCAACGGTTCAAATCATCATCCTCCAATAAACTGAAACAACAGTTATCAGCCCTGTAGATGCGAATTCTTTGCTCTCTGGGGAAGAGAAAGGGGTCAGATGATTGTCTCAATCAATATACCAAGACTGTCTGTCCATCAGAGCGAAGTCTCACCCAGTTGATGATGACTGCCGTAGAAGTCTTCTCCTTGGTGGTGACTCAATTCCACACATGTGGATAATCCCAAATTGAAAGGCCTCACAGTGCATAATCTGCAATTGTTCCAAGATTGTCCCTTACAAAGATTCCTCCTGACAGCCGGTAAATATCTAATATCAGATATCTTTCAGGTGTCAGGAGGAATCATAGCAAACTTTTTTATGGACTATAATGTCACCAATGGAAGCATCAAACAGAACTCAATCATTGAGCTAATAAAGCTGAAGTATTCACTGATGACCTGCCACTTGTGCAAAGACTGAGTGCACTGGTTCGCTTTTAATTAAAAAAATAAAGTCTTGAATGCTTAATAACAGGATGCCCAATGCCGAATGACAAAAAGCAACTGTGTTATTTGACAAGCAAGATGTTTATTCTCAGCACCGATTGGCTCACACTTACCATTTCTCGTAAGCTTGAGTCTGGTATTGGGATTTTTTTTCATGATAAATGCTGCTGAATGAGTTTCTATGACAGCCTGAACACAGTTATACTGTATATGCTCCTGAATGAATGCAAAGAGTCAGATTGGTGGTGCGGCGAGGTAGGCAGGTTGAGCCGGAGACGGCTCACAGCAGAGTGGTGACCCCAACAGATGGCCCGAGGTGGGAGGGAAGGAAGAGAGATCTTCGTGTTTAGTGAAAAGGGAGGAGGTGGGGTGGAGAGATGGAAGCTTGAAACAGAATCCACCCTCGCCCAAATGCTGCTCTAAAGGAAATTCAAGACTCGGTCCTCGTCACGGCTGCTGGTGCTTGCTTTGCAGGGCTTTTGTTAAAGTGAATGGCTACCGTTTCTGGCCCACACATGTTGCCTCTCAATGTGAACTTGTGAAAATCCATATGATTTTTTGCACACTGCTCCTTTTGGGTAGTGATCCATGGTATTGCTCTGTGGAGGTCTCTCTCATGTATCAATGATTCTCTTTTGTTGAGATCTTCTCCCAGCCGAACCCAGTCTTCCTTGTGAGTGGTTAATCCATTTAATATGTCATTGATATTCAGTTCTAAATCAAATTTATCTTTACTGGCCTTTCTTCTCTCTTCTTTGTCTTCTTCTTTCTGCCTCTGTCTTGACTTGTTCTCTAACTTCATCTTTCCATTTCTTTTATTGCCACCTGTTGCTTCTTTTTATCTTTGCTGGTAAAAGTTTGTCATCTCACCACCCTTACACTGATACTGTAGATGAAGTTGTGGTTCCGTGATGATAAGCGTTACCAGAATATTCACTCACATGAATGTCAAATTATGACTGGGTCGTCCTCCTTTGGTCAGTCCTCCTTCGTGCAAAAGGCCACTCAGACAGTTTGTCAGCAGTATCGCTCACCAAAGTTAAAGCAGATCTCGAAGGAAATGCAAATAAGTTATGATGTTGATGAGTCAGCATCCAAGTTGGTGCTGGTGTCCATTAATAGTGATCCATTGTGATGCTGCTATCGGTAAATACGGATCCAAGTTGGCGCTGGTGTCGATGAATAAAGATTCAAGATGGCGCTGATGAAAATTCCTGGACATCAGCGTCGCAATCCATTAAGCCAGAAAAGCGAACACTGGGTCGGTCTGTGAATCCAAGACACGTTGAATAAACACAAATGCAGAATTGTAGGATTAATGCAAGAATCCTAAAAAAAATAGGCTGCTGTAAGTGTCAAACATGGAAAAATTATCCGTTAACTTTACACGATCGAACGCAATGTCTAATCAGCAGTTAGGAGAGATAGAGCGTGACGAAGAAGTATCGTTAGTATCTGCAGTTGATTGACTAATCGTGGTCATGTGAGCTCCTTGCCGAGACAGGAATGATTACATCCATGGTTGGGTGTGTTAAGAAATATCGAGTCACTACGACTGTCGGAACGAGTTGTCCATGAAAGACTTGAGTTGTCCATGAAAGCATTCAACAAGCCTGTTTGCAGCCATGTTGTAGGAAGTAGTTCTGGTATGTTTACTTCCAATTAAGTAACTCAGTGCCTTGAAAGGTGAGTTCTCAAATTGCCGTCCTCTGTCTCGTGATTATGAATATGGCACCAAACATAGCGGGAGACTAGAGCGGCACTCGGTAGAGCGCATATGCCTCCGCCAGGTTGAACAGTTTACATTTTGTATCCCACTGATTGGCCGGATATGTATCCGGACCTGAACCAAAATCGAATCAGCTTGTTATTGTCACCTACCCGAGTCACCCACCAAGTTTTGTAATAACCTGTCTCGAACTTTTTGAAATATTGTGCTGTATATCATTTTTCGTCCCATCTCAATGACGTTAAAGAATAACTTTAAAAAGCTTTCATCTCATATCCGAATCCGGGTGTTCACCAAAATCGAATCCATTCATCCTTGTTAAACATACATATCCAGCAAATTTTGTTTGAATCCCTCTTTAACGTTTTGAGATATCGTGCTATACTCTATATAGTTTTTGGCCCTATCTCTTAATGGTGAAGAATCACTGAAAAAATTCTCATATCCAGATCAGGATCTTCACCAAAATCTAATCAGTTTGTTTGACACACATCCAACACGTCCACCAACTTTTGTATGAATCCATCCACAACTTTTTGAGATATTCTGCTCACAGACAGACAGGCAAACAGGGTTAAAAATATAACCTCCATCCACCTTTGGTGGTGGAGATCGCAAAAACTTTAGCTACTGTCTAAACTCTAAAGCTTTAGCTAGGAAGAGGCACTTCGCTGAACTGCAGTGATTTGGAGTTGGCTTTGAGCTTCCGCAGTTCCTAGTCTTCTGGTTGCGCTTTGGCAATTGTGTTGAAATTTATCCAAGGGGTTGTGTTGAGGTTGTTGGTATCAATCCGTGAGAGAGCATCAGCTACAGCATTATCCTTTATACTCACATGGCATATATCAGTAGTAAATTGAGACAGGTAGTCAAGGTATCTCACTTCTCTTGGTGAATAACGATCAGGCTTTGCCTGGAAAGCGTGCGTTAAGAGGTAATGGCCAGTGTAAGCACAGAACTGCCTACCCTCAATAACATGGCGAAAATTGCGGATTGCGAGGTAAACCGACAGTAACTCACGGCTGAAAGTGCTGCATCTTGTCTCTGCTGGCTGCAACCCACTGCAATACACAGCAGTGCATCCAGCTTGGGGTTTGCAAGCATCATAGACTCTGATGGAGTGGACTTCACTGTGCGAAAAACTGCAGCACATTTATCGGTCCAAACTTTCGACCTTTTTGGCTTCTTTTTTTTTGCTGGATAAGGAGGTCAGTTAGTGGATGTAGGGTGTCTGCACAGTTCGGATGAATCTCCTATCGAGATTTACCATACCAAGAAGCTCCCATATTTTATGTATTGATATTGGCAGCGGATAGACCTGGATCACCTTGACCTTGTCCGTCAGTGGATGGATGCTATTCTCGTCGATTTGGTGCCCCAAATACCGTAACAAGAGCACATCGAACTGAGGCTTGGCAGGCTTGATGACAATGCCAGACTGTGATAAGCGAGGGAACAAGACCTGTATAACAGGAATTAGAAATAACGAGTCACGAAGACCACTCATCGGGTTCTTTGGCTTCATGTCAGGTTTTTGTTTTTTGTAACCCCCATATCAGTCCCGTGTTAACTACTCTGTGTTTCTGGTGATGCCTGAAGGCAGAAACAGCATGTGTTTATAGTATGGCCATTCATTTTGTTCCTAAGGGCCAGGATGCATTGTATTAGTTTGACCAGCTTTTTATGACTGTGTACTTTGGTCTTTGGTGTTCGAGCTAAAGTACATGTTTTCTCACTTTATCCTAAAATCTGGATTTTCTTTTAACCTTCTTTTTATGTTAAAAGCCATTCCCTAACAGACACAGTAAGAACTTTTTGTAAGATCATGCATTTTGGTCTTGGAAACATGGTACACACATATTGCTTTGACAAGCTTTGTACAACTATGTATTTTGGTGTTTGGTTTGAAGTATTTGTTTTTAGCTTTGTCCAAAGATCTGGATGTTTTACTTTTTATTTTATTTATAAAATGGTGTTTTTCCAAATAAATAATTGATATTGGGAACATCAAATTGTTTTGTAAGATTAATCATTTTGGCCTTGGAACAACTTGCATGCGTTGTGTGTTGTTTGGA
This sequence comes from Eptatretus burgeri, assembly GCA_024346535.1. Lineage (NCBI taxonomy): Eukaryota > Metazoa > Chordata > Myxini > Myxiniformes > Myxinidae > Eptatretus > Eptatretus burgeri. Next base: position 123,561 of record BROF01003335.1, on the reverse strand, counting down.
TGACCAATGACCAAGCGATGTTTTCTTCGCTTTTTTGCTAAAACATTATTACCAGGCTAATTGAAATAAGCAATGAGGGACTGAGATCGAGACATGACATTGATTCGGATCAAAGAACTCAAGAGCCTGATGGAATCAGATCACCAAGACTCAAAACACTGATTTATATCTGCTGCTGATGAAAAGTCAAACCTTGAAGAAAGATGAATCTCAAACACCTTGGCGTTGGGGGTTACCACATGAAAAGTCAATCATGGATTTTCTTTCTGATATCTTTTTCAACCCTGAACACAATTTGGCTAATCAAATTACCAGACTCTGTGGCGTAATGGTTGGAGCATCCGCTCAGGGTCTGGAAGGTTGGTGGTTCAAACCATGTTTATCATGGTGATGGAGCTGATAAGCAGGAAGGTGAGCTTGAGGGGTAGTATGGGGAAGATGTTGTATGCAGATGATCTGCTTGTTGTCGTGGAGAGTGGGTAGGAGATGCAGGAGGTACTGGGGGAGTGGAAGGAGGCATTTGGAAAGCATGGGCTGAAGATGAGTATGGAGAAGACTGCGGTGATATGGGTCGGGCAGCAGAGAAAATACATTTATATCAGGTTGGATGGGAAGGAGATCAGGCAGGGAAATAAGTTTAAGTACTTGGGCTGAACAGTGACCGGGGATGGTAAGTCCAAGGCAGAGGTGCAAAGGAGGATTGAGGTGGGTGTGAATGTGTGGAAGAGGGTGGAAGGAGTGATGGCAGACAGAAAGATATCAAGAAAATTGAAAGGGAAGGTTCTACTGTCGTGTGTAATGCCAGCCTACCTTTACGGTTTGGAGACAGTGGCACTGACAGAGAGACAACACCAGAGGCTGCAGGTTTGTGAGAACAACTGGATCAGGAAGATTGTGGGAGTGAAGAGGGTGAATAGAAGGGTAATGGATGAACTGAGGGAGGAGATTGGTGTGCAGATGAGCTTGATAGGGAGATTGGTGAAATACCGGCTGAGGTGGGCTGGACACTTGGTGTGGATGGGGGGAGAGAGAATGGCAAAGAGAGCAGATAGGTTGAAGGAGCAAGGTCGGAGGAAAAGAGGTAGACCACGACTGAGATGGGAGGATTGTGTGAGGAGGAATATCCTTAAGGTAGGGGTGGTTGGAGAGTGGAGAGAGCTGACTGAGAACAGAGGGAATTGGAGGAGTATCGTGGTTGAGGCAGGGCAGAAGTGTGGTGCCATCAGACCTCATCCCTTATAAAGTGAAGAGGAGGAGGAGGAGGAGGAGGAGGAGGAGGAGGAGGAGGAGGAGAACATGCTGCTTCCTTGCTTGATGCTCATCATTTAAAATGATAGAGCACAGACAATCTCAATCGGTTGGCATCCATGGAGAGGAGGAAATTCTTGATAGGGAGATTGGTGAAATGCCTTGCTGAGTGCGGTGAGAAAGGCGTCACCATTGTTGTGATGTTGCTGGTACCCAGAGTATCTTGGGAAGTGATGGCACTACCCCCAAGCTCGGTGGTTGAGTTGAGTGTTTGTCTCGTCAGTATGTCCATGTGTGTGTGAGTGGCAGCTCCATTACGAGCCTTCGACCTTGTGTTAAAAAAATGGCAAAGCGAATCCAGTCGTATCTGGGATGGTATGTCGGTTTGAATGAGCAGGTGGAAGTTCGGAATATAGAAGTCTTCGGTCAGTACAGACCAACTCTCTACACATTTGTCAGTCTGTCACAGTGACAGCAAGTCATGCTTTCACATCAAACACTTCACCTTCCACTTCTGTGACTGAGAGTCTATGGCTGCATCCGTCTTGTTTACCCTCTGTGTTGCCTGCTGTTGGCTTAATGGTTTAGGTGGCTGCCTTAATTTCTTACGATATTTAGTTTGAGGCCATGTCGTGCAGTTAAATAACACCAGGTAGGGCTGACTCGGCTTGTCATCCTTCCGAGGTTGGCAAAAATGAGTACCAGCTTCCTGGAAACAGGGGACACTGCATCAGTGGCATAGCGGAACCCCCAGCAATGATGCAACCATAGGTTGCATAGGAAATAATAATCCCTCTGTGTCCTCCCCTTTCTCTCTTCCTCGTGCCCATTATTCCTCAAACTCTCCCTCTAGTTTGCCTCCACCCTGCTGTTGATATGTCTCCCCCCTCCTCTTTCTACTATTCTATTATTTTTATTCTGTTACGTCCTGGTCCATTCTGTGTTGTAGCTCCTACATGAGCCTCGACTGTAAACAAAATTCTCTCTCTATATATGTGTATATATATATATATATATATATATATATATATATATATATATATATATATATATATATATATATATATATATATACACACACACACACACACACACACACACACACACACACACACACACACATAAGCCCTTACACTGCATGTGCAGTACATTTCATAGGGTGTAGGCGAAATTATAAACCAATAAAAGTTCTTTCTCATTTGTAATAACAAAAATAATCTTCAGTTTACGATTATTTATTTATTTCCTCTGCAAAATTATTACACATCAAATTTAGAGCCACATTAAAGCATTTTAATCGACTTATTCTGTCAACCAATGGAATTGCGGTCGTGGTTGATCTCCTGCCTTGATCCATCCATCATTCACTGTGAGATAGACGACGGCACAACAATGAAAGCATGATTTTACAGCAATGCTGTAGCATTAAGTACATGTATAATTTTTACACATTCCTCATCGTGCTTATTTGAACAAACTACCTCTGTTGTATTTTAGGAACAAAACCAAACAAATCCAGGGTTTTCAGATTAGATGGCCTTAGCCTTTTTGGCACCATGGATTTTTTCTTGATGTGATGACTTCAACGCGTTAGTCAATGAACATACACGATGCAATCATCTTGACTGCTAGCGATCCAAAAACAGCAGACCAGCGCTCACAGTAGAGGAACGCATTATGATGACGAGCACGATGAGTTCGACGACAGAACAAAACATCGTTGACCAGGAGTAGCGACAAAAAGAAATTGATTGCTTTTTTTTGTTTTTGAAAAGAAAACATCCAACGGTGGTGATTTTGGGCACATGAGATTGCTGAAAATGGCCAGCTACCACCACGACATCTTTGTTCACACCAAAATATGTTGGGATGCCATTTCTTCAATTGCTTAAATATGCTGTAAAGGTGGATGTGCACGCACGTGAGCGATAGTAATATGTTTGGATGGGACATGTATCGAAAACATGAAGCAATTAGAGTTCATAGAACACATTACCCCGCCCGGTCTTGAAAAACAATCACATGGGCGGTGTCTCCGAGCAGCAAATTTGATTGGTCGTGATGGCATAAAATGCCGTAATATTTTGTCCAAGTCCCTGTACTACCAAACAGAATGGTTTTGAAAGTGCTAAAAAGGCAATTTGTGTTCTCCAATGTTCAAGTATATAATTCAATTTAAATATAAAAAAAAGATTTTAAAGGTTGTCGAAAAAAGCATTTTTGAAGTTTACCACCTTTGATGCAGCATCTTTTTCAACTCCTTATTTAACACATTGCATTGGTTAGTCTTGCCTGTTGTTTGGATCCTTTATGACGTCCCTCAAAAACAGTAAGTTTCATGTTTGAAATTATTTCCAATTTTGTTTGATTGCCAGCCAGACAGAAAGAGTTTAAAAAAAAAAAAACTATCTCACTCCTCTCTGTGCATGCACAATTGGGACAAATTCAGACCCAAAGTCCTGCTTAACTGCAGGTTCGTTTTCCAATTCATGTGAAAAAAATATAACATTCAATATTGTAATCAAGTTGTGCCTTGATCATCAATTGAAATTTGTAGATACAGACAGACAGAAGTGAACCATTTGTTTAACCCCGCTTTTCGCTTCGTATGCGTAAGGGGGTGTAACAACTGGACTCGGTAGCATAATGGTTTCGAGAGGTTCGAACCCTGGCAATGTCATTCCAAAGACTTTAAAAATGGTATTCGGTGCTTCCTTCTTTGACATTTAGCATTTAAAGAATCGAGCATAGACAAAGCTTTCGGTTGGCAACCATACCTCAGGATTGATGGGCCTAATAGCCTCCTCCTGCATTGAAGTTCCTTGTAACGGAACCCATTTTCCCATGGATTTGGTGAGTTAAAAGCATGTATCATCACCATCAAGGAATGTTTCATGAAATACTCAACTACCAGATCGTGAAAGATTTGCCATTCCTGGTAACATGGTGATAGCTGGAATTTATCCACAGATCCAGACAATGGTCAGAGCTTGAGGTTTGCTGACTTTCAAGGCCTTGTTGTTGTTGCAATCCAGGATTCACAATCCTGTCACCTCAAGGAAGGTTTACTATTACATGGGATTTAACCTCAGATGAATCACAAACCAGTCTATTCCAGTATACTGCAGAATAAAGGCCCTCCCTCTCCTCCCTCCCCCCCCCCAAAAAAAAATATATTTTGAGGGCTGTTTAGCATACTCACCACACTTATAAAAATCGAGTTGACAAGAGTGATCGGCAATGGGAATTCGAACGTACACCGACCAGTGGACACAGAAACAGGTCCTTACAACCGTTGACACGACTAAATGGCCACTCATCAACAGGGGATTATGGGGTCTTAACAACAAGGAATCTTGAGCAGCTGTTAAAACCCAATTCCCTCCTCAGGTATGTGTACACATTGTGTTTATTTTAAAGATTGGGTTTGTTAAGCAGTTAAAGATAATAAAAAGTATGTCTGAATAGTGAAGCCTGGAGTCCAACCTGAAGCTCTATTACAGTTGTCTTTACCAACTCTAAATGATTTGCTGAATTTTGTTTTTCGAGACATTTGAATTTTATCTTCATAATATTTATACATTTTGTCCCCCCACCCCCCTCCTGCAAAGCTTCCTTCCCAAATTTTTGCTTTGCTTTCTACAACCCTCCTTGCAACTGATTTTTGCCTGAAAACCATCTTTGTATTGTTTGCTCGCTGTTGCACTGTTTAGCAAATGGCACAGTTACATGTATGAGCACTTAAGACTGTGCGGGTAAACTCTTTCACTTTCACGCTTACCCAGTGTCTCCTTCACTCGTCATTCTTTATTGTTTTGACGTTGTGGCTTGATTTTGAGACAAGTGACCAACTTGACGGATTTGTGCTTGAGTCACCGACCCACTGTCTCCTTCACACATAAACACAGTGCCTTGTTGGCACTTTAACTTGAAACAGGAATAAATACCTTCATAAAACTGCCTGTCATTTTTTGGGGAGATGAGATATTCTCAAAGTATATTTATGGCATGGCAGGTTGCCTGCGTTCTAACCCACTCCTTGTTAACCCCTTCAAAGCCATTATTTCTGTTCACTTCCACTCCTCTGTCCCCTTTTCTCTTGTTGTGGAATTACCTGTGTCATTATAGTGTCATTTTGAGTTTCCTTCCATACCTACCTGTAATTCTCTTTGTTAATCACACTCCTTTGTGGGCAGACCTTGTACCCACTGCCTTTTTGTCAGAATGCTAACCTTCCATCCTTCCCGTTCCTTTAACTCTTTGTTCAACCTCCATGATGCGTAAAAAAGACGACACCAATTACTTTACTTGAACAAGTTTTTGTTTTTGTAAGTGTGTTTGGGGCTGACAGGATGGCCTCGAGGTGGGGCTGACACTCACCTCTAAGCTGTCTAGTCTGTGTTTTGAATCTTGGCCAAGGAAAAAGTATCAATGTTTGTGCCATCCCTCCGGATGGGTATTTAACTGGGCGTCTAGTCTGCCTGCATTCGTTGGTGAACGTTAAAGATCTCATGGTGTCCTTCGTGAAGAGTAGGCGAGCTATCGCCACCACAATGAAGGAAATTACAAATTCCTAACCTGACCTCCTGAGTCAGAGTGGCAACCTGACCAGGATTGTAGCCAATAACTGCTTCGGCAGCATAAATGCTCTACATATGGCACGGTACATAATGGTGATGCATTGCTTTTTTGTTAAATATAGCACATTTAACATAAACAATTAATGATATGATTGCTATATTTCAGTAGAACTGCAATTTGATGGTATAATTATTTAACTGTAGTTGGTCATATTCAAATACCCATAACATAGTATAGGGTTATGCAGGTTGAGGACGTGGTGCTTAATCTTTCTGAAGCTGAAACACAACTTTAAGTAAAAACTTGGTTAATCATCAAGACAGTGAGTTCGAGTTTAAAGAATTAACACAATCCCCATGGAAGTATGAAAAGTGGGTGCCTGTAAAATTGGAGCATGATTATCGAGGGTTTTGTTTTAAAACCTGTTCAAAATCTCTCCTCATTTATTTGAAGAGTTGGTGCAATACGTATACCCTTTCATTCCTCCAAAGCATCAAGTCAAAAGCAGACACATAACTGTTTGTTCATGTGCTTTGCTGAGTTTTCTACAGGCTTGCATTTGAAAGATTATAAGGCGTTTAGTTGTGCAAACAAACAATAAATTTATTGTTGTGCAATGTTCATTGATAAAAGAGCTTCAATGAAATGCCAAACAAAGCAGGAATTTCAGTATAGGTGAGCCAATGCGATTATTAAAAGCTGTGGATATAAATTTGTACAGTGTCTGTTAAAATCAGTACATGTGATGTGACAAACAATCTTCAGACAAGTTATATTGAAGGTCAGACAATAAGGAGGCCTTGAGTTAGAAACTTCCTCGGTTTGATTATGAAGATACTTCTTTTATAACATTGATCGAAGGCCCAGAGTGGAGAAAATTATCCGTAAATCGCATGCAGGACAAAGATGTTAGTAGACCCCAGGTTATCGTACCTGAATGTGGATTACAAAGAGAGAATGTGAATGGATGTATAGTACAGAGAGAGCCACGGGGCAACTCCAGAGTATATGGTGGAACACAACTTGATGCAGAAACAAACATAAACCTCTCACAGCTTGATGTGGCATCCTGCTCGTAAATTTACCACTTTGTTCAAGGTCTCTGCGTAGTCAAAGAGAGGAAAATTAAATGCAGTGCACCACTATCTCAGGTCATCCTCCATACTTACTGGTAATCTTTTCTCTCCTCATTAACCCTCCCTTGTCTCTCCCCATCTACATGCAGGTTTCTACATCTCATTACCTCCTCTCACTCCTGTTCATTCATCTCCTTGTTTCATCCACTTATTTTTACTGTCGGTGTGCTGCAACCCTCTGTCACTTCATTCTTTTATGACTTTGTATGTTTGTCACCAAAACTATCTCACGGATCCTCCTGGGCCTTTTAGCACAACAAGCAGCAACTGAAATATACACTCCCACGGTTAAATAAAAAGAGGATATGTCTTTACACGTATGTTATATTTTGGATAAAATTTGACACTTAGGGATTAAAGTGCATTGCTTCCACGTCAATGCAGTACTGTATATTATCCCTACGAGAAAGAAGGATAACTAGAGGGCTGCGGTCAGAGATCACTGACGGTTTCTGGTGAAGCCAACTCATAATATTAGCTAATTGGTAGTACTTGAAATTCTGCCAAATAATGAAAAAAAATTAAATATTGAGAAAATTAAATTTTTGAAAATTGAAAAAAAATTAAAATTAAACAAGTGAAAATTGAAAAAAAAAAATCAAGTAATTGAGAATTGGAAAAATATAAAAAAATGAATTATCAAATATTTAAAGAATTAAATAATGGAAAAATGAAAAATTAAATAATTGAAAATTGGGGGCAAATTGAAAAAATAAACAATGAAATGATTAAATAATTCACTACAAGGGCACTCGGTGGAGCGCATACCTCCGCCACGCAATGCCTGACCCACGAGAACATATCGGAGACAATACATTTTTGAAATATCATGCCCTGTCTCTATCTCAATGGTGAAGAATCACTTTTAAAATTAAATAATTCTCGTATCCAGATCCGGATTCGGATCTTCACCAAAAATCGAATCAATTTGTCAGGGCACACATCCAACCTGTCCACCAAGTTTCATCCGAATCCATCCACAACTTTTTGAGTTATCGTGTTATATATAATTTTTGGCCCGATCTCGCAATGGTTAAGAATCACTTGAAAAACTCTAGTACTAGTATCCAAATCCGGATCTTCACCAAAATATAATCAGTTCGTCCTTGTCACACACCCAACCTGTCCACCAAATTTCATCCGGATTCGTTCTCAACTTTTTGAGATATCGTGCACACAAACAAACAAACAAGCCGGTAGGCGGTGATGGGTCGCCGAGCATGGAAACTATAAGATATAGAGCAAAATGGATGTCATATAGCGGATAGGGAATCACCTTAAGATTATGCATATCAAATCTCATCCAGTTCCAT
>BROF01003335.1:59697-110251 GCA_024346535.1 Eptatretus burgeri | reverse complement strand
CGCTCACTCGGAGTTTACCAAGTCGCTCACTCGGACATTGCCACGTCGCTCACTTGGACCTTGCCATGTCGCTCACTCACACCTTACCACGTCGCTCACTCGCACCTTACCACATCGCTCTCACTCCTTACCACGTTGCTCACTCGGACCTTAGCACATCGCTCACTCACACCTCACCACGTAGCTCACTCGGACATTGCATCATCGCTCACTCAGAAATTGCCACATCGCTCACTCGGATATTATATTACTACGTCGCTCACTCGGAGTTTACCACGTCGCTTACTAGAAGTTTACCACGTCGCTCACTTGGAGTTTACCAAGTCGCTCACTCGGACATTGCCACGTCACTCACTTGGACCTGACCAAGTCGCTCACTCGGACATTGCCACGTTGCTCACGCGGATATTGCCACGTCGCTCACTCGGATATTGCCACGTCTCTCACTCGGATATTGCCACGTCGCTCACTCGGATATTGCCACGTCGCTCATTCGCACCTTGCCACGACGCTCAATCGGATATTGCCACGTTGCTCACTCGCACCTTGCCACATCGCTCACTCGGACATTGCCACATCGCTCATTTGGACCTTACCAAGTCGCTCACTCGGACATTGCCACGTCGCTCACTTGGACCTCACCAAGTCGCTTACTCGGACATTACCACGTCGCTCACTCGGAGTTTACCAAGTCGCTCACTCGGACATTGCCACGTCGCTCACTCGGAGTATACCAAGTCGCTCACTCGGACATTGCCACGTCGCTCACTTGGACCTTGCCAAGTCGCTCACTCGGGCATTGCCACGCCGCTCACTCACACCTTACCACATCGCTCACTCGCACCTTACCATGTCGCTCACTCGCACCTAACCACGTCACTCACTCGCACATTACCACATCGCTCACTCAGACCTAACCACGTCACTCACTTCACCTTACCATATCGTTAAGAAAACGCATGTGAACACCGTGGGGACGGCTGGAAAGACACCGCTCAATGCACCGCACAGACGAGGAACCGCTTTTTCAGGCGAGGCACAACATTTTCGAAGGGCAAGGAACCGCCCGATGCACCAGATGACATTGCGGGGCTCAATACAGGTGGGTAGGGTCTGAACTTTGTCTGTCGATCAATGTGTTTTTGGTTTTATTTTGCAAAAGGACAGTGCAGAATGACAGTGCGGGTACTTTTGCCATGTATCGTCATGGCTTGCAAATGAACAACAAACAGCTTGTAGAGTGCTCACCAAGTGGTTTAAGCACTGCAAAACGTTTGATCAGGAAAGGCTGGCTTGGCAAGCGATAGCAAGCTGATTGGTAAAAACAAAAACACACCCAGTAAAACAAAAACCACTAATTTCTTTCAATTTTCAGATTTCGCTCCACATTTCGACATTTATTTAGTCCACGAGATCCGATCCTCAAAGCCGAAATCATATTTAGATTATATACCTTAATTTATCCGTGAGAGGTCATCATGGAAAATTGCATCATATAATGCATAAAATCGCTCCAAGCTCCTAATTTGAAAACTATACAACTTCCAAAAGCGATGTATACAAAAATGCTTTGGCATGTAGATCAGGCATTTGATGATATTAGTGAGGAAAGTGAAAAAATTAATTTGAGTCGTTCAGCATTCAGAAACCGCTGCAGCCTTTTCCAAATTAAGGATTTTCTGAGCAGGCCGAACAAAATGGCGGCTTAAGAACCCAGCAATGTGACAAGTGGCTGATGAAGATGGCGTGCCACTATATTTGTAGCCTGGTGTTGGCTCAGTGGTTAGGGTGGCGGCTTGGGATCCTAGGGTCCTGAGTTCAAGCCCTGTCGGCCGCTGAATTAATTCACCAGGGGGTTGATTCAGCCTGTCATCCTTCCGAGGTTGGCAAAATGAGTACCAGTTCCAGTGTGTGTACCGGTAGAGGGGCACTGCATCAGCGACACAGTCGCGCTTCAATAAACGATAGCTACCCTGGCAGCAAAGCGCTTCCATATGACCACCACTACTATATTTGTAAGGCTTATTTTGTTGTTTTCTTTTTGATGAGCACCCTCTAAACTATCTTCAAAAGGGGTGTTTTCATCCACCCAAATACCCAATTTTAACTCGTGCACTCCCATGGAGTTCCCTGAGTATGCATGCAAAGTTTGGGGCTGTTAGGTTTCATGGTTTTGGAGTTATGGAGAAGGCACACTGACTAACTGACTGACTGACTGACTGACTGACTGACATACACTGACATTTATTATTATAGATTAGCCAATTATGCGGCTATCTTTAATTGTGGATGTGAGTCCCTTGAAGATGACCCCAGGTCATGACAGTTGGCAAATGTCACCGAACCACAAACTGTTGCCCATATCGAAGCAATCACTCTTGGAGAATCTCTGGGTGTCAATGTTGACAAAATATACACAGAGCATGGAAATTCTCAAAGCAATGCTTTCACCATCACTTGGTAACACTTGGGCATGACCAAGGTTTCATTCAGATGGATCCTCCGAAACCTCCGCACTCATGATCTACAACAACAGCTGGCATCGTATCATGAGGTTCTCAAACTGTTCAAGGCAGATCCAGCCAATTATTCATCCACGAGCTGATAACGAAATATGGTTTCACCACTTTACCTTGAAATGAAATCGGAATCCATGTATGGAAGCACAAGGGATCACCACCACCGAAGAAATTTTGCACTCGACATTCATCTGGCAACATCATGACTTTGATTTTCTGGGACGCTAAGAGAATCCTGCCGATTGACTAGATTCCTCACAAAACTACAATCACAGGGGACTATTTCATGAGCATCATGCTTAAATTGCAGCAGGCTGTCAAGGACAATCGCCAAGGCATGTTGATCACGAGTGTGATCCTCTTCCATGACAACACACACAAACCTGTGCACAAGGCCCCATGTTGCGCAGACCAACGTTCATGTCTGTTGTTTAATATAGTTGGATAATCCCCTCCATTCTAAACCCCCATATCACCCAGAACTGACCTCCTTTCCCCTCATCACTAATATTTGCATCAAAATTTGAAGTCCCATCTGTATGGCGAACGATTCACCGGTGACAAGGACGTGGTTGAAGGAGCAGTCTCAAAACTTATATTTTACTGGCATAGACAGTCTCAAGGACAAATGGAGCAAGTGCATTTAAGTCGAGGGACACCATCTTGAAAAATAAATATGTTGACACGTCTTGGACTACCACTTGGACTACTAAAAGGAATACATTTGTGAAAATTCAAGAAAAGTCAACTATCCTGAAAGAAGGCACTCTTTCTTAAAAAGTTTTTCAAAAAATGAAAGGTCATCAATTGAAGTTGCATTTAGATATGTTCCATCTGATAGGCATATATTCCTGAGGATTGAAAGATGGATTAAAAGAATGTAGGCTGAAAAAGATGAAGTGAGAAATGGTAGAAAAATAAAAAAGAGAATTGGAGGAGATGATTAAACTGACCGCCATAGCTGCATTCTTCCTTGTCCATTCTCTGGCCACAGACAGACGGCTAACAGAGGGGAACTGTGGGGTTAATTACCTTTTTAATCACGTCCATGAATCTTCTTTTTGCGGCTAATTAACATGGCGGTGGGATAAAGGCGGCAGTTTGGACGTCCAGGGTGAGGGGGCTGGTTTGCACAAAACCAAAGCCCATCTGCCATCCTTCTGGGGCCTCCAAGAATCGCTGTCCAATCCAATTTCATGGCTCTTGTTCTAGGCCCAAGAACACGCTCGAGCTCGGGCCGCATTTGTACTCGCTCTGAATGACCGAAAGGCTTTAAATGTATTAAATCAAAGTCGATTCTTCACAAATATATCCGCTGGTCTTAACAAGAAGCTAGATCACTCAATGTATCATATAACTTTAAAAACTCAGGCATTCATGTTGTAACCCACAATGACCTGTACCTTGATAGATATATATTCTGATTGTGGTGTACCATAATCTATTACAGAGCATTGGTGTTGCTGAAGCAGTTTTTGGCAAAGGTTATATTGGGTGGTTTGCCATTGCATTCCTTGTAATAGTTGTAGGGCAGGGATTAGGAATCTGGAGATGTTGCCAGTGATATCTCGCCGACTCGTCGCGAAGGTCACCGTGGGATCTTTAACATTGCCAGCAGACAGGACAACCCGTTTAACGTCCATCCGAGGGACAGCACACACACTGATGAATCACCCTGAATGTGAAACATGAGGATAAGAGTTTATAGCTGGGTTGGGATTTTAACCCAGGCTGCATAGCTTAGAGATGAGTGTGCAGGCTATCCTGCCACCTCATATATATATATATATATATATATATATATATATATATATATATATATATATATATATATATATATATATATATCCATATTTGATGAACCTCTAAACACTTCATCGGTCTTGATTTGTCTCTTTTTTCTTTCTTTTGTTTGCCCGTCTCTTCATCTACCCTTCCTTATCCACACCCATTCCAACCACTCCATCCACACACCCCCAACCCTCAACCCATTCCTTGCTAATCCCCGACAGTGGAACAGCAGAGAAACGGAGTTTATGTTGAAATAAATTCCGCAGACAGGTTATGAACCCCGAGCCTGCACGTTATTTTCCGTAGCAGCAAATGGAATGTCATAAAGTGGGGGAGAGAGCGAGATTGATGCCTTTGTTTTCTCCCACCATCCCTGGCGGTGCCATTGAAGCCTGCACGGTCCTTTGTAATTTTATTTGATTATTTGTTTAATAATTTCATGTTCCATAGCCCTTCATTTTGTCCTCAACAGTAGCTTTGGTCTGATTGAAACTTATAATCCACGTTGATTGATTATACCGACACCATTCCTCGGTCTATCAGAATCAAGTTTCAGTTTACATCAAGGTAGATTGTATAAGGAAGGTTTTTACCATGCTTGTAATGTAAATTAGATTTTGATTTAAGAATGAAACTTTATGCAATGATTGTTGTATTTGTAAAGCATAATCATATAATGATAGACAATAATTTTTACTTGTTATGTTAATATTGTATTGTTATTACACTTGCTTGAGGCATTTATCAATTTTGACGTGCAAGGGCTATATCATAACCACAGTTATTAAACATTGCGTAAGCTGATCATATCATTGGGCAGGTGGTTGCATCATGCAGGTTAACTGTTCTGTAATAATGAGAGGTGATTAGTTGGTCTTTGACCCGACATAAAAAAATAGTTTAGCAATTAATGAACAAAACTGTTAATTTTGCTACGCATTGCTTTTGACAACAATTTTGTCTTTTTCAAATGAACAATCACCCTGAATAAATTGATAGGCTGACACCTTTCGAAAAGGACATGGATTTTTTTCTGATCAACCATAATTATATTGTAACATCTATCTGAATTCTGCTGTATTAACTTTTTGAGTTGAATAGATTTTCAACATTATAGTGCATAGTGATCATCATGATTGTTTATAATTTTGTCCCAACTATAATTGTCATTTCATCCATAAATGGGCTGGCAGGATAGCCTCGACCCTAGAGGTATGCACACTAGCCTTTGAGATGTCTATCCTGGGTTTGAATCCCAACCCAGCTATAAACTGTCACCCTGGTGTTTTGCATGCCATCCATCAAAAGGACGTGAAGCCGGAGGGCCCCTCCGCCATCACTGGTTGTCGGTGGACATGAGATATCCCACTGTTAATTTGGTGGAATTAACGCTCATAGTGGAAGCCTTTCATGAAGAGTGGGCAAGTTATCAGCAGTACCATAAACAAAGTAGAACGACACTCGGGAGAGCGCATACCTCTGCCAAGCTAAACAGTTTACGTTTCCCACTGATAGGCTGGATCTGCATCCGTACCACAAGAAAAATCGAATCGGCTTGTTCTTGTCACCTACCCAACTTACCCACCAAGTTTTGTTATTATCCATCCACAACCCTTTGAAATATCAATATATCATGCTATGTATTGTTTGTGGTCCCATCTCTCAATGGTGAATAATCACTTGAGAAATTAAAAAATTGGTGTATCCAGATCCAGATCTTCACAAAAATCGAATCAATTCGTCCTTGTTACACACCCAAACTGTCCACCAAGTTCCGTTTGAATCCGTCCATAACTTTTTAGAGATATCCTGCTCACAGACAAACAAACAGGCAGGGGTCAAAACATAACCTCCGTCCACCTTCGGTGGTGGAGGTAATTACAAATTCTTCAGTCAAACATCAGACCTGGCCAGCTGGTTCAAGAAAGACTCGGGCCAAAAAGTTTCCTCGGCCGACACCACAATAAGTCAGGAATAATTGGGGCTGTTGAATTAATCGTGGTACCATGGTATGCTCAAGTCATTTTGATCTGATTGGAGGATTACCGAAGAAAGCAATGAAAGAATACATACGTAATGATATTTGTAAACAGGAAAAATTTGATGATGGAGATTATTTTCAAACAGAGTTTGGGTGAAGGTCGTATCAGTCGAGCCAAAGTAATGAGCTCGGTTTGTTTTCTCCCAACTTCCTTTCCTGTTCCGTAAATCTTACCTGTTCCATAAACTGTGTTCACAAGAACATTGGTATTGAGTTAATGGAATATTTTTTTCTGGATATCGGAATTGTCGATGTGCGAAGCAAAAACAACATGTCTTCATATTACCCTGAAACCTTTATTATATGATCTCTCAGTCGTGGAACCAATAATTATCTGTGCATGGAAATTTTTCAAATAAATTTGAAATCATCATATGACCACCTGCTTACCGTGATCAGCAGACAGTTATAAATGGCCAACATTTTATGTCCACAGTTAATTAGTAATGCACTGGTGTCCATATTTTGACCCATGGGACAGCAGTTGCCATATTTACCTGAACACAGTGTTATGGTTTGGTTTTCACCAAAAGAATGTCATAGTTGTCAGTTTTGGGAGGAAACTTAAACTATATAGCATTTTCCACTTCCATTCATGTTTTACCGTGGAAGCTTAATTCCTTGCACGACAACTGCTCATGGTGGAAGGAACGCAATGCTTCTTGCTTCTGCCATCATTCACATTTGCTTCTTTTTTTTTTATCTCATCCTGGATACTAATTGCATATTAAGTAGAAAATTGTCTCATCCTGGATACTAATTGCATATTAAGTAGAAAATTTTGAAACTTTTGAGGCTTGCAAAGCTAAATGATATGAAAAATTATGGTTTGTGAAGTCAATCCATCCAGTCAATCCATCCAATCCAGTCAATCCAAGAGAGTTCATAGAACACGTTACCCTGCACAGTGTTTGAGTATCGACAGTACTTCGATTTAACCCTTTGAACCCCGAGCTTCTCGGACTTTCGGTTCCCCATCCTTGGCTCCCTGGAGAAAAATACAGCCGCTCAGGTATATGGAGGTTTGAATAGTGGCTGGTAAAATTGGCGATGGGGTTCAAGGTGTTAAATAAAATAATGATTTCAAAGATCGTTAAATAAAAATTCCAGAAGTTTAGCGCTATTGAAGCAGTCTTAAACATCACCCTTACACTTCACCCTTATGCACCATCTTATTTAACATGTCCGAGTACTGAAAAACTGGAGGTTCTTGGGAGAGACAAGAAGGTGATTTGTGTTTTATAGTGTTCAAGTATATAATTCAATTAAAATTTTAAAAAGATTGTAAGAGTCATAAATTAATTCCAGAATTTACCAATGTTTTACCGCCATTTTACCCAGTGTCTATTTACACCACCCTATCTAACACGTTACATTAGTTATTCGTGCCTGTTGTTTATGTCCTCTATGACTTCCTTAAAAACAGCAAGCTTCCTGTTCAGAATGATTCATAATTTTGTTTGACTGCAGGGCAGGCAGACAGAGTAGAAAAATTAACTCGCACCTCTCCGCGCATGCACAATCGGGACAAATTCAGAGACAAAGTACTATTAAATGGAAAACTTTTTTTTGTTTCACAGCCTACAGTTTTCATCAAAACTTCCTGAAACTTAGCATATACATGTAAAAATACCCTGCGCAGACAGTAACCATCTCCGGCTTTGAAAATTCCTCCTAGAAAAAAAGTTATGACTTCAAAATATCTCCACTAATGGAAATCGCCAAAAAAAATTATCTCCGAAACTAGGCAAGCCTTTTGAATTCTGTTTGCGGGAATCGAACAGGGCATTAGCAGAGATGAATTACCGCACATATGATACATCACGATGCCGTCATATAAATTTTTATGACGTCATTCCTATTTTTTGGACATTTTTTGTTTCACAACCCAGAGTTTTCAACGGATCTTCGTGAAACTTGCCATGTATATGCAGAAAGCCCACGCAGAGGCAGTAACCATCTCCGATTTTGGAAATTCTTCCTCGAAAAAAAGTTGACGTCATAATATCGCCGCGAATGGAAATCGCCTACACCGTTATCTCCGAAACTAGGCAAGCTGTTCGAATTTTGTTTGCGGGAATCAAGCCGGGCATTAGCACAGATAATTTATCGCAAACCTGATACATCACAATGACGTCATATTCGTTTTATGACGTCATCATGAAGAGGACGAGGATCTTAGCTCATTTGAGCTTGTTAACTAAACTTAGCCATAATCCCTGACGGGCAATCATGGCCGTAACTGTGCATCCACCCCTCTGTAAATTTTCACAGTGTTGGTGTTTTTCTTGATCCGAAATTTGATTATTGATCGCTATAACACCGTCTTTGGAAACTCATTTGCGGCCATCTTGATTTTCTGCACTTGCATCAAGCGAATCACTTGATTATGGGTACCGGTTAATACCAACAACATAAATGGAAATACCCTCAAAAGATTGTTCATCTACATGCACTTTGCCTTTTATAAAGTATCTCTACATGCACTCTGCACCTTCTTGAGCAACTTGGCTGAGTATTTCCCAATAATAGCTTCACAAATGAAATTTAAAATGAAAGCAAATTGGGATTTTGGGATGTGTAGGTTTACTCTGTCATCTTCCAAAGTAGATGCAGTTAAAGAAATTCGATTAGTTAGATGAGTCCTGCTAAATATGGTGAGTAAAGTAATGGGATACTCCCGACCCAAAAATAACCCAAAATGGCAGAACAGAAGGAGGCAAACACACTTGGGCACTGTGTGCTGCCATTCTACCCAGGTCTTTCTGAAAGGAATGGCAAGATAGTATGCAGCACACAGATTGGTGTAGCGTACAAGCCTCTACACACCATCCGTAATACAGAACTGTGACCAATTCTACATTGGTGAAACTGGAAGGAATGAGAAACAAAGGCTAGATGAACATGACAGAGTAATTAGGCTTGGGAAGGTGACAGTCAGTCATAGCATGCCATTGCCTACAATCTGGGCACAAATTTGACTTGGATCGGACTTCTGTCCGAGACACGGCTTCCAACAAATGACGCAGATTGATTCTGGAGGCACGGCAGGTCGAGAGCCAAGAAGGCGGTCTAACTGGGGAGACCATGGACAATACACTCCTTTAATACAAATTGGGAAAACTGGATGGTGCAAATAGCTGGACTTGGTGAGCAAAAAAATAACAACGCCCGATCCCCAACACCACGCCCACACATGAACAACATCAAAGGGGACCTCCACCAACCACACAGCCCAAACATCACCACGTCAAACCCGGAAGTGAACCCAGCCATGTTCATGCATGGAAACACAAAAACAAGAATGAACACAAACACACCCACTCACCCCCACACATACAATATCAGATCACAAGTAAATAATAAAAAGAGCAGAGCAGACCATCAATGATCTGATTGATGTTTGTTGCCTCAAGCAGAACCCAAACGCATTTTTTCTTCTTCGAAAAACCATTGAAAATCATTAATCACAATCTAATTTGAAGGGAAAAATAATTTTAATTTTTTTTGCCAATTATAATGTTCCTAAAAAAGCTCTGGAGTGTGGATTTTCGATTTCATCAGTGACATCACACCGTGAGCTCACCTTGATCCGAATGGCGGCTTTACATCGAGAAACAGTGTATTTTGAGCTCGGATTCCAATACTGATTCCACCGTCATTAGTAACACTGAAGATTCAGTATGTTGAAACTGATCAGTGGGATTTTGAAGGAATGGTTGGAAACAAAATCAGTGAGGAAAACACTTTCAGGGGAATTGTGGAGCCGTATCATTTCAAGCCTTGTGTGAGCGATTCAGAGGAAGAAGGTGGAAGTGAAGATGGAGGTGCAAAAAAAAAAAAAAAGATCAAATCGCTGGTCGCATGTTAACTCGGTAGGTTTTGCATTTCGCTTAATTTACGGTTTGTAAGGGATTTTGAATTATTTAATTGATGAATCGGTTATATTACTCGAGCTGAAATACCCGTCATCACGTGACAGCACGGACACTGCCCAGCACACTCGGATACCACGGACAAAATGGGTGACGAACGCTTTGTCCCAAAGTCACAGGCTGACAGAGGTGTCTTGTATGTTACGGGATCTTCCCCTTTCATACTTTCCCTGGATGCCATTTGTGTCCGTGCTGTGTCCTACTGTCGTTTCCATGAGATGTCGATGTCCTGCCCCAGTAGAGGGGGGGGAAGCAAATTTATGTGCTTTATAATTTGGAAATCGGAAAAAGACATCATATCTTTTGTAGGGTATCAATGGATAGATTATTGTCAAGGAGTTCTGAGTGTTTTGGTTTCCCTTTAAGGTTCAGCACAATAAGAACACTCCTCAATTAACCTCTCACACTGGCACGTGACTGGAAACAAATTGTTGCCTTGGGAATAAAAGCGTACACGGTCCGAGGTTCGGGGTTTATTGTCCTGAGGAAGCTCACTGGGAAGCGGGTAAAACGTCGCCCGATACCTGATCTGTTCTTTCTTGTTTAATACCACACCAGTATAACAGCCCATCAAAAATGATGGGTTGGAAAGGTGAGAGGTAGGAGCACCAGCCCAGAGGGGAGAGCAGTACTCCATCAGGCTGCAGACGATAGCTTTGTATGTGGTCAGGAGCTCAGGTGGGCCGAGGAAGGACTTTGCACGATGGAGGATTCCCAGTCAGTGACTGGCTTTGGAGGCCAGTTTGGAAATGTGGCTTTTCCTGGAAAGATCATGGCAGATCGTGAGACCAAGAAGCTTGAATGAAAGGACTTCTTTCAGAGGATTGTTAAGAAAGTCGATGGGGGGGGGGGGTTCCAAATGGTCCTTTCGGAGAGACATTGTGAGAGTGTGAGTGAGAGTTTCTTGAAAAAAATCAAAAACACATAAATGTGTGTGCGTGTGTGTGTGTGTGTGTGTGTGTGTGTGTGTGTACATATGAGTACAAACACAGATCCCTGCAACTGCAGAACAAGCAGCCTTCTCGTAATCATCAGCAAGGTTATGGAATCCATCATCGCTTCAGATATTAAATGCTTCCTCTTCTCCAATGGCTTGATTTCCGATCATGAATTTGTATTCAGACCAGGTCACTCTACCCTGGATATGCTGCTTCTGCTCTCCCAACAATGGATGGAGATTCTCAATGCCAGACAGGAAATCAGACCCATCTCCCTCGACATATCGTGTGCTTTTGATACGGTCTGGCACCCTGCCCTGCTCACCACACTCTCTTCTGATGGTACCCAAGGACATCTCCACACATGGCTCGCAGATTTCCTCTCCTGTCGCAGCCAACGTGTGGCCTATCATGGAGTTCTCTCATCCCCTCTTCCTGTCCAGGGTGGAGTTCCTCAAAGCAGCGTTCTGGGCCCTGTTCTTTTTCTGGTTTTCATCAATGATCTCTCGGACTCTCTGGAAAATCCTCTTTATCTCTTTGCTGATGACTCCACCCTCTGCTGTACCACCTATCATCCCTCAAATCGGTAAGCAGCAGCTTGTTCACTTTCTGCAGATCTGGATAAAATCACAAGCTGGTCCAACACGTGGAACATGTCTTTCAATCCGGACAAATCTCACACTCTCACTATGTCTCTCCAAAAGGACCATCTAGAACCACCCCCCCTCCTCCCCTCCCCCATCTACATTCTCAACAATCCTCTTGAATAAGTCCTTTTATTCAAGCTTCTGGGTCTCACTATCTGCCACAATATTTCCTGGGAAAGCCACATTTCCAAGCTGGCCTCCAAAGGCAGTCCCCGACTGGGCATCCTCCGTCATGCAAGGTCCTTCCTTGGCATACCTGAGCTCCTGACCACATATAAAGCTTTTGTCCACAGGCTGATGGAGTACTGCTCTCCCCTCTGGGCTGGTGCTCCCACCTATCACCTTTCTCGGCTTCATGCTGTGGAAACCAAGGCATTTAGGATCATTGTTATCTCCTGTGATGAGGCTGTCTTTCAGTCTCTCACTGACTCATCACAGGCAGTTCGGTCTTTGCCTCCTACCATCTCCTCACTGGCCTCGCCTCCCCTCCCCCTTCCCTGCTCTTTCTGCGATAAGTCCCCAACAACCCCCTTCTGGTAAAACTACCAAAATCACGAATCACTGCTCACCTTCACTCTTTCATTCCTCTTTTTCCCACCTTTGGAACAAACTCCCACATTCTTTTCAATCCCACTTTTCCCTCCAGGTCTTCAAAACAACTGTTCATCACCATCTCTTATATTTCCCCATCCAAAACCACGATCTTTTTTTACCCCAGCTAATCCACCCCAAACCCACCTCCTTCAAATTCTCTGCTTTCCTTCCTGAAAGTCCCTGTAGTGTCCATCTTGTATACCCTGTGTATCCTGTCCCACCCATCCCTCTCCCTTCCACAGATCTCCTCATGTCTCTGTTCCCCACTGTTTTTTCCTTCCATCTTCCACACCTCTTGTCTCCTGCTCCCCTTGTTGTACATTCTGTAAGTTAGCTCTCATATGAGCCTTGACAGTGTACACAAAAAAAAAACAATTACATGAATTCATTTGTACATTAATTAATCAATTTCAGACACGAGGATTGTTTAGCATGTCTATACATTTGAAGGGGAATGTTCAAAGGCATACGTTACATCCATAATGCAGTGAGTACAAAACGCGCTCCGCAAGTCCTCGACAGCCCTGAGTCATAAACATTTTCCATTAGCTTGCTGGTGACAAATTAAATAAATGCTTGATGAATTCTTAATCACACCTCTGTTACCTGGGCATTACTTCATTAAATATATTTTGCTTAGCTAAGTGAATGGAAGTGTAAGTATATTTGGAGAGCACAGATCAACAACCAGTCACTGCAGAGACAGAGAGAGAGAGAGAGAGAGAGAGAGAGAGAGAGAGAGAGAGAGAGAGAGAGAGAGAGAGAGAGAGAGAAGAGAGAGAGATTTTGCACACTTTTGTACCTTTAAAGGTGTACACATTGTACTTGTAACCAATTACGAAAATAAATGAGGACATGACAGTGTGTGAATGGCAGAGGAGATTTGAGAGTATAGCATTTGGAGGCAATAGAATATATAGCACTTTAACTTATCAATGATGTTAACACTATGTTGAGAGGGAATAATTAAGAGATTATTGCATTTGCTGCATGAAGCTTCCCAAATTGCCTGCATAACGAGGGTGGGATTCTGGAATCCTCCTTTAATTCTCCTCCGGAGAAACAGTGAGGAGCATGTGACGTGCATTTATGTGGTCGTGGAAATGGGGTTCAAGTTGAGTTCGTATATACACATATGATTTTATATACATACATATATGTATATATATAATTTTAAATACATATATATATATATATATATATATATATATATATATATATATATATATATATATATATATATATATATATATATATATATATATATATATATATATATATATATATATATATATATATATATAGCATGACACGACAAATAGAGAAATGCTTAGCAGATACAAGTAATGTGTGAGGATCATAAGACGGAGAAAGTCAAAGAACTAGATGATGGAGAATGTGACAGGAAAGGAAGAAAGTGAGAAGGGAACCAAGCAGCTGTTAACGCAACTTTGAGCCGCTGTTAACCTCATATGGCCCTTCATCTCGTCCGTCCCCTCGCGAGGCGTTAAGTGGCCATGACATGCAGCACCAGTGGAGCGTAATTGATGAATCGAATATAATATGCAAATGAGTATGCATTAATCAAAGGCCTGACACTTTAATTTATGAGGGCCTTAATGAATGCAGATTGCTTCTGATTAACCCTTTATTGCTGGGTACACCTGGTGCGGAGCTTTGTGCAGGTGGGCATAGGTAGGCAATGTGTGCATGTGTGTGTATGTCATTTCTGGACTGGATGAACTACAGAAGTCATTTGAAGGACAATGGCGGTACTGTGGTGTACGCGAAGTCACATAGTTTGCAGGTCCTTTCGCACACTGAGAGTGCCTCGAGGGGCTCTGCTAGACGGCATGCAGTATGAGCCCCACGGCTGGTTAAGACAGGAGTTTGGAATCTGTTCAGGGTTCTGATGATAAGTCACCTACCTCTCATCATAAGACACTGGAGGATTTTTATCATCCATCAGAAATCAGTGCAAGCAGACAGGTCCCCAGCTTAACGTCCCAGCTGACTGATTGCACACTTTCTAATCCAACACCCTGTGCAGGTGAGCACTAGATTTTGGCAGCGATGGTGGAGGAGTCTGTGTTTAACGTAGCCAGGTAAACTGAAGTGCAGAATTCACCATAACAATGGGACCCATTTGTGAATTTGGCAACCCTGTCCCAAGTGTGTGGGAGATTTGCTCTGGAAATTCCAGTTGTGCGTGAAAATTAATCAGGTGAACTACAGATAAGCCAATGTTACTGATGAAAATATTCGCTCACAAAGCCTCGGCAATGAAACCACAGAGTTTAAAGTTCTATGGGCCCGCTTTGACACATTGATCCAATATATTATCAGACTGACCCTATTATTCTGTGCAACCCAAAACCTTTTCTTGTTTTTTTTTTTAACCTTGTATCATTGTGATGTCATAAAGCAATGTCCATATTTGGTGATGTGCATGTTTGACAAGGGTCAGAAAATTGTTTGGGAGGGAAATGGAACTGATCCAATAATATAATTAACAAGAAATGTTATATTATTGGGACTTTTACTTTGGAAAAAACTTAATAAGCAGTAATGCACACTTTAATGATGCTTATTCAAGCTGTGGAGTCGTGAATGCTGACCGCAAGCACATTAAGGAATGCATAAAAATAGCTTGGATGAGGAAATGGGAGCGGATGGGATGTGCACAGACAAGAGTAGAGGGGCATGGAAAGAGATATGATGTATCATACATGAGCTAATATAATATGGTCAAATATAACAATAATAATTACATGTGTAGATGTCAATTCCAAATAACATTTTGTTTCCATATGAATAAACTCATTGCACGAGTTGATCATTGTGTAGTACATGGTTTGGACAAGCACAGATTCTGATCCTCTGAGGTACACCACCCACATTTCATTTTGTGGACCCTTGAGGCCCTTTGGGCCATTTGTATCTCACAGCAAGAGGCTGGAGTCTCAGGGTTCTTCCTCACTTCAGGTGGGTTGGTGGCTTTTCAGACTTTTTCTGGCTCCTTTTCTGGTCTTGCTACTCGCACCCTCTGAGCTCTCTGCACATCAACATCTACCCAAGGTCGCACTGGTTGTACCAGATTCCCTTACCTTGTTGCCCCTCACAAGTCTCCATTTATCCGCATTTTCTGCAGCCCCCCCCTTTCCTCTTCTCTCACATGCAGTACCATCTCCCTGAGCCTATCGTCTCATGCTCTTCCCTCCAGGGATGCAAGTTTAATGCCCATTGCCACCGCATGAGTTCACTATACCCACTGAGCCCTCATATTTTCCCTTTTGCCCGTCACTTTGTGTCTGTTCACCCTTTTCCCCTGTCATTTTCTCTTCCACAAGCCTTGATACCTACTAATATATATATATATATATATATATATATATATATATATATATATATATATATATATATATATATATATTGAAGACACCTGTGCTGAACAAAAGATGTTCGAGATGCTGAAAAAGGGTTTTTTGCGGACATTATTGACATTTGTAGACATGAGAAAGTGTCATTTTCAAGGACCTTGCTGAGTGGAAGAGAAATTGCTCAAATGTGTCAACCATCAGACAAATCGACGACGGTCTGCGATTCAAAGTGTAAACAGCGTAGAAAGCCAATCGGCAACCCCGTAATCCATTCGGCCCAATCACTCCGAGACAATGGGTCTCTAAATGTTGACCGAAACAAACGTACTCCGACGACGTTTTCCTCAATCGCACTAAGATGAAACTTCGTTTGTGACTATTTCAACTTTTTTTGATTAAAAATCGGTGCAAGCTCCTTTTATTATTCCACAGTGTGAGTTGCAGATTATTAACGCAAGGGAAGCTAAAATTCGATGGTTGGAATGGAACGTTTGGTGCTCTTGGGACTTTATGTCAACTATCGCTTCTTTTGGCCGAAAGTGTGCTTCTTTAAAGGTGTGATCAGCCACTCTTCGCGAAGGACACCGTGGGATCTTTAAATGTCCACCAACTAGCATTGCTGACCCATGGATCCACCAGCTTAACGTCCTTCCGAGGGATGGCACATTTATTGATGCCTCATCCTAGGGCATGCGAAACACCAGGATGACAGTTTATAGCTGGGCTGGGATTTGTACCCAGGCTGGACTGCTCAGAGGTGAGTGTGCGTATCTCTGGGCTATCCAGGTACGCACAATCACCTCTGAGCTGTCTCTCCTGGGTACAAATCTCGACCCAGCAATAGACTGTCATCCTGGTGCTCCGGCCGTAGGATGAGGCATCAATGCATGTGCCGTTCCTCAAATGGATGTTAAGCTGAAGGACCCATCTGTCATCACTGATAGCTGAGTTCCCAAGATTCCACGGCATCTTTTGCGAAGAGTAAGTGAGGTTTCCCCAAGCCCTGAACAAATTATATATATTCCTGCCCAAATTATCTTCAGTCGAACGTCAGTCCTGGCTCGTCAGATGATGAAGGACTTGAGACAAAAAGTTTTCCATCCCACCCCACGACTACATGGGAATAACTGGGGCCGATAAAGAAGAATTGTTGATGTTGTTGTTGTTATTATTACTTAGACTCCTAATTCTTTCTCAATCCCAATTTTCCCACCTTCTTGTGGGTTGATCGGACGATGTCTTTGGCCGAAGTGTTTCACGAACTTGCTGGCCAGGCGTGACTTTCAACCAAAGTGATTTGGATGGGAATTTGTAATTTGTTCACAGTACCAGTGATAACTACCCGACTCTTCACGAAAGACACAATGCGATCAACTAATGCTGGCAGACAGGACATCCAGCTTAACATCCATCCGAGGGTCGGCACACACATCGATGTGCATGAATCGAGCCCAGGAAAGTGCGCCAGCTCTGCATCATCCTGTCGAGCTACCATGTAATGGTTGATTGTTATGTTATAGATAATGCATGTAATGGTTGATTGTTATGTTATAGATAATGCATGTAATGGTTGAATGCAATAAAGGAAAAATATTTTCACCAAAATCAAGTTTTGCAGGAGAGATGTGATCAAAGGCATTTCTTGTAAACAGAGGATAAATTGTGAAGACATTTTTGGCATTTAACTTCCAAGGTACAGGAAATTGTCTGCTGTTTAAAAAGAAGTGGGGGCGGGGGAGGAGAGTAAATCCTATTTCTTTTCCTAATTTTTTTAAATTTTTTTTTGTCCACAGCAATTTTTTCTCTTTATTGCCTCCTCAGGTTACAT
This sequence comes from Eptatretus burgeri, assembly GCA_024346535.1. Taxonomy (NCBI): domain Eukaryota; kingdom Metazoa; phylum Chordata; class Myxini; order Myxiniformes; family Myxinidae; genus Eptatretus; species Eptatretus burgeri. Next base: position 92,578 of record BROF01003335.1, on the reverse strand, counting down.
TAACACTCCTACACAAATTCACCAAGCCTGGCTGGATGGATGCCATATGTTATGTGCCCATTCTAAGCATATATATCCTATTTCTATCCCTACTTGTCAGTACAGGCATTTATGTTTGAAATGTTACAGTGCTTTCGAGTTTTAGGGATGGCTGTTAGCTTGGATTACATTGGTATTTGTCAACTGTGTTGTCTCATTGAGCAGGGACATTAAATGTGAAATGACCATGCAGTGCAGGTGCCGGTGTAAATGCAATCTCTTCAATGCAATCTCACTTGATTGTGGCACTGTGCTAGTGTGCTCCTTTTGGGTGGTCAGCTGGAGTACTGGTTTATCAGAGATCTTTTTCTACTGATTAGCCAATCAAGTCTGATATCGATGATGGTGTGCTGGGCTACGTAAATAAGGCATTTGCTCAAAGTACCCTTCATGCGATGCGGTATCACACTAGATATGTAGGGTCAATTGCTCTTGATTAGCTCCGCCACCGAAGGTGGACGGACGTTATGTTTTCACCCCTGTGTGTTTGTCTGATTTTGAGCAGGATATCTCAAAAGGTTATGGGTGGATTGGGACTAAGCTTGGTGAACAGATTGGGTGTTTAACAAGGGCGAACTGGTTCGATTTTGGTGAAGATGGGGATCCGAATCCGGATCCTATAATTCTTTCAGTGATTCTTTACCGTTGAGAGATGAAGCCAAAAAAAAAACGAAATATCGCACGATATCTCAAAATGTTGTGGACGGATTCGGACGAAACTTACTGGATGAGTTGGCTCGGTGACAAGAACAAGCCGATTAAAATCTGGTGAAGGTACAGATGCAGATTCGGCCTATCAGTGGGATGCAAAACGTAAACTGTTTAGCCTGGCAGAAGTATGTGCTCTACTGAGTATTATTGTAGTTTTAAGCTAATTTCACTTGATTAGCCCTGAAGGTTGAAGCACCTAACCGACCGACACTTGGACGTGGACCGTTTGGGTGTTCTCCAGTAATATTTATCTTGTATGTGTATAATAATTGGGTTGGATTGACCTGTTGATCTTCTGATCAACACATACCCAACTGCTGATACAGGACACCTCCTGATCCTAATCCCTAGCTCCTGATACAGGGATTCCAGATTCAAATTTCACAAGTTTGTCCATTGTGTATTCATGTCCTAATTCATGTACGTATAAGTACACTATTATCGACGAATATCTTGGTCCTGTGTGCAGTTGCAGTCCAAGTTCTACTCAGAGGCTCAAATCAATGTAAAAATTTAAATGAAAAGAGGATAGAAGGTTTCTACAGATCCTTTTTTGATTAATCCGACCAGCTTAAATTATTGATTTTAGATGTTCACAATGGTTCGCAAAATTATTTTACAAATTCTATCATTTCCCCCCCCCCCCAAAAAAAAATCTTTTTCTGCTTTCATATAACAGCACGAGGCTGCAAGTAACATCATTGGCTGGGGCACGCAGCTGGGTAGTTCATGCTACACCTCCTGGGCAGGAATTTGTAATTTGTTCAGGGTGTCAGTGATGGCTTGTCTACTCTTTGTGAAGGATACTGTGAGATAGTTAACATCCACCAAGTAATTTCTGTTCAACAACCATCCGAGGGATGACACACACACACACATACACTGAGGATGACAGTTTATATCTGAGTCGGGATTCAAACCCAGACTAGACAGCTTAGAGGTGAGTGTACGTAACTCAACTCCATCCCTGCCAGCCTCTTCACCAAAAATGGTTTGTTAATATCGTGGCAGACAAGTGTGCCATTCACCTGGATTGCCAATACGTGTGCTTTATCTTTGAGAAGAGCTCTGCAGGGTTAAACAATATGTGTTTACTTACAGTTTGCATCGGATGCACTTTGCCTTGTTTGCAACTCTTTAATCAGCTGAGTTATCCGCTGTTCACTCTAATTAATTATTTACCTTGGAATATACTTGGCCATTATAAATATCCGGTGCTTAAAGTTTTGCACACTGCGCTTTATTGCTCATTGCTTGTGTTTGTTACTTTTGATGTTGTTTGTTTGTTTTTTTTTTTGGATTAATGCACAGCATGTTATGTACAGACTAATTCCATTCATACAAATTAAGGAAAACCAGCTGAGCAGATATTAGTAAAGAGAAATTGCATCACATTGCAGGATAACAAAAGGATTATGGCAAATTTTGCATGTTTCTTGGCACTTAACGGCACAAAGATATGCCGTAGTTACATTTTAATACTAATTGTACTCATTATTTTATACTCGTTAATTGTGCTTGCATTCTGCAAGCAGATAAATGAATAAATGAAATAAAGAACGAGTGAGCAGGATGAGCTCTTCATTAATGCGCAGTCCAAGCTCCGCCCCGCTCTCGGATGAGGGAGTGACCGTGATGCACCACTGGCACAGTCTAAGCTCCGCACCTCTCCCGGCCGAGGGAGCGAGGCCCCACCAACTGACCTTTTTTGCATACACAATTATTTCAAGGCTTGTGAAGGAGCTTGAGCACGGAATGGATCAAGATGTAACAGAATGAAAAGAACAGTAAAAAGAGAAGGGGGTTGGTGGAATACACAAACATTAGGGAAGGGGGATAAATATAGGGGGACTTGGAGGAATAAGGTACATTGAGAATGATGGGAGCAAGGGGAGGACACAGAAGGTGAAAATATATATGCTTATGCAACCTCTCAATCACAGAAGTGGAAGATAGAGCAGAAATAGGTGGGCATGTGGAGGGTTAATGGGGGTAGAAAGGATCATGGTTGTGGATGGGGGATGACCTCAGCAGTGAGTTTGCATTTTGGGAGTTTCACCAGAATGGGGTTACTGGAAGACCTTGTGTGCCCTCCAAAAATGTGGGGGGGGGGAGGGTGACAGCATTGAAAGGGCAGAGAGTGCAAGACCAGAAAGGAGGTGGTAAAACACAGAGACCACTGACCTCTCTGCAGTGTGAAATTGATAGACTCAGATACTCAGCTTCATCGTGGGAGATATCAATGATCTTGAAGGCCATGGGTTCTATGGGGGCAAGGTGTGAACCAGGGGTGACAGACTAGAGGGGAAAGCAGTATTCCATAAATTTGCAGATGAAGGTCTTGTAAGTCGATAAAAGTTTTGATGTGTCAAGGAAATCCTTTGCACGACGGAGAATGCCCAGTTAGTATGACTTTGGAGGCAAACGTATATATGTGGTTTGCCACACGGTCTTTTCGGGGAGGCAGAGTGATAGTGCGAGATGTGTTGAAGGACATATTCCAGGTTTTTAACTCGTAATAACATTGAGGTCTACAGAAAGGGAAGAGGCTACTGCCTCTCTGTCTGAAGGAGGGGGGATGTTACATCAGAGGGTAGAGTCATTAGCAAAGCGATGAAGAGGATTTTCCAGTGAGTAAGAAAGATCGTTACTGAAGACTAGGAATAGGACTTGTCCCAGAACACGACCTTGAGGCACTCCAGTCTTGACAAGGAGAGGAGAAGAAAGGATTGTATTGAGAGCCACACATTAGCTTCGAGAGTAGAGTGTGGAGGTGACCTTGGATGCCAGAGGCAGAGTTTGGAGAGTAAGGCAGAGTGCCAGACTGAATGAAATACTCGGGATTTCTCCAGAGAGATGGACTTGATCTCATGTCTGAGATTGAGGCCTTCCATTCATTGTCCGGAGAGCAGAAGTAACATGTCCATGCGAGATTGACTGGGTCTGAATATCTGAGTTGAGGATCTGAGATGAGGCCGTCGGAGAAAAGGAAGGATTTTATGTCAAATGCGATGATGGATTCCATGACCTTGCTGATGATTGGAAGTAAGCTGACAGGTCGTTAAGAGGATATATTTTTGCACCATGTTTGTATAATGCAGTGATGTTGGAAGATGACCTCAGGCAAATGATAGGTTGAACAAAGCAGAATGAGGATGTGCAAGAGTAGTTCAGCAGGTGTTTAGGACACACCCACGGTTGGCATCCGAGCCAGTTGCTGAATCAGTCGACGGTTGCCAGAAACTTCTCCATCTTCTCAGGTGAAGAAGACAGAGTCCAGGAACAGTTGGATGCAACTAGGTAGGGCTCCAGAGTCAGATTTGACACAAGGTGCCACCAGGTTTTATCGGAGGGAGACAAATTTGAAAATTCAATCGACGTTGGCCAGATGTTGTTTTCTGGCTCTTCTGAGAGTGGACACACACTTGTCACGGGCATTTGTGGAATGATCTGAGATTCCCTTCGGTTGGATTTGCCTTCCACGAAGAGAAGGCAAGACGTTTCAAAGCAACTGCTTCACCGCAGGATTCGGTGAACCATGGATGAGAGGATAACTATGATAACCGTAGACGAGATGGGATGAATCTGCGCTTGAGATAGCCCGGTTTCTGTGGAAGAATTCCCAAGCCAACGTTTTTTCTGATATTTTCATTTTTGGACATTTATGGACAATATTGTGATTTCTATTTTCTGCAATCATGCTTTTGAGTTACATCAGTCTGCCAAATTTCAACTCTCTAACCCAAGTCGAAAGTACGAAACATTTTATATCAATGATGGAGTCAGCAAGTGAAGAATTCAAAATATATAATGAGAGACCCTTGGATTAAGCAGCAAACCTGCTAATAATGACCTATGGACTATATTTACCAGATGCAACCCAACAGTGGCTGAAAGGTGGTCATTCAAATCTTTTAAAAACATTTTATCAATTGAAAGGACATGCATACGATTTTCTAAACCAATTAAAATGGACAATTGAAGAGCAACAATGTGTTCCAAAATATCAGAATCTAAAGCATTATCATTGATGCTTTTGTCTGGACTTGAACCCCACCTCTACTGGATCTGATTTTGACCAATTTCCCTGAAAATATCTACTGTTCTTCCTCCGCTCCAATTGGTTCTCCTGACCACGTCCTTGTCCAAGTTGACATCTTTCTGGCTGTTATCACAGAACCACCTCACCGCCGTCAAGTCTGGCATTTTCACTCAGGCTGACTGGCAGGGTCTCCAAGCAGCCATCAAACTTCTGGACTGGTCTCCCATCGCTACTTTCTCCAACATCAACTCGTCCTGGGAATTATTTCAAAGAAACTTGCTCTCCCTCATGCACAGATTTCTCCCCTCTCGTCTTCAGTTGTCCTACCTTTCCTCCCGCCCTTGGTTCACTGAAGCTTGTGGCGAGGCAGTTGTCCTGAAGCAACTTGCCTTCGCCCCATGGAAGGCAAATCCAACTGAAGGCAATCTCAGTTCCTTCCACAAAGCTCGGAACAAGTGTGTATCTACTCACAGGAGAGCCAGAAAACAGCATCTGTCTAATCTCAAGTCTGAACTCTCAAACCTGTCTCCCTCCTTTGGCATCTAGTTAAGTCTGTTTCTGGTGTATGCTCCCTCTCTATCCTCTCCCTAACCTCAAATGGCCGCACAACTGACACCACGTGAAAAGGCTGAGTGCCTAAACTCCATGTTTGCTTCTAAATCTTGTGTCCTGTCAAACCTCAACTTTGATTCTGCAACAAGTCCAGACAGCATCAGCTCACATGTCCTAAAAATCTGCTCTGCTGCTCTTGCTCACCCTCACTCTGTTCTACTCACCCTCTCATTTGCTCAAGTTCACCTGCCATCTGCTTGTAAATCAGCAAACATCACTGCCCTGCATAAAAAAGGTTTCAAAAAAAAACCATATCCCTGCAACTACAGACCAATCAGCCTTCTCCCAATCATCAGCAAGGTTATGGAATCCATCATCACTTCAGACATTAAATCCTTCCTCTTCTCCAATGGCTTGATTTCTGATCATCAATTTGGATTCAGACCAGGTCTTTCTACACGGGATATTCTGCTTCTGCTCTCCCAACAATGGATGGAGGTCCTCAATGCCAGACATGAAATCAGAGCCGTATTCTAAGACATATCGTGTGCCTTCGATATGGTCTGGCACTCTGCCCTGCTCACTAAACTCTCTTCCTTCCGTATCCAAGGACATCTCCACTCATGACTCACAGACTTCCTCTCCTGTCGCAGCCAACGTGTTGCACTTGATGGAGTTCTCTCATCCCCTCTTCCTGTCCAAGCTGGAGTTCCTCAAGGCAGCGTTCTGGGCCCTGTTACGATTTCTGGTTTTCATCAATAATCTCTCTGGCTCTCTGGAAAATCCTCTTTTTCTCTTTGCTGATGACTTCACCCCCTGCCGTACCATCTGTCATCCCTCAGGTCAGCAAGCAGCAGCGTCTTTACTCTCTGCAGTTCTGGATAAAATCACAAGCTGGTCAAACACATGGAACATGTCTTTCAACCCTGACAAGTCTCACACTCTCAATAGGTCTCTCCAAAAGGACTGTCTGGAAAACCACCCCAGCTTCTTTCTCAACAATCCTCTTGAAGAAGTCCTTTCATTCAAGCTTTGGGGTCTCACGGTCTGCCATGATCTTTCCAGGGAAAGCCATATTTCCTAGCTGGCTTCCAAAGCCAGTCGCCAACTGGGTATCCTCCATCGTGCAAAGTCCTTTCTTGGCATACCTGAGCTGCTGACCACATATAAAGCTTTTGTCCACAGCCTGATGGAGAACTGCTCTCCCCTCTGGGTTGGTGCTCCCACCTCTCACCTTTCTCGATTTCACACTGTGGAAACCAAGGCATTTCGGATCATTGGTATCTCCCGCAATGAAGCTGAGTCTTTTGGTTTCTCACTCTCTCACCACAAGCAGGTTGGTGATCTGTGTGTCATCTACCACCTCCTCTCTGGCCTCACCGCCCTGCTTTGGCTGAGATATGTCCCCCCCCCCATATTTCCACAGGGTGCTCAAGGTCCACCAGCAACCCCCTTCTGATAAAACTACCAAAATCACGAATCACTACTCACCTTCACTCTTTCATTCCTCTTTTTTTCCTCTTTTTCCCCACCTTTGGAACAAACTCCCACACTCTCTTCAATCTCACTCTTCCCTCCAGGTCTTCAAAACAGCTGTTCATCATCATCTCTTATCTTCGCACATTCAAAACCATGATCTCTTCTACCCCTGCTAATCCACACCAAACCCACCTCCTTTAAATTCCCTGCTTTCCTTCCTGAAAGTCCCTGTCGTGTCCATCTTGTTTACCCCGTGCACCCCACCCCATCCCTCTTCCTTCCACAGATCTCCTCGTGTCTCTTTACCTTCTCCACCCCCCCCCCCATTGTCTCCTGCTCCCCTTGTTGTATGTCATGTGTGTTCACTCTCATACCAGTCTCGACGGTGTATACAAAAGAATAAAAATAACAAGCTCAAATGAGCTAAGATCCTTGTCCTCTTAATGATGACATCATAAAAACGAATATGACGTCATTGTGATGTATCAGGTTTGCGATAAATTATCTGTGCTAATGCCCGGCTTGATTCCCGCAAACAAAATTTAAACAGCTTGCCTGGTTTCGGACATAATGGTGAAGGCGATTTCCATTAGCGGCGATATTATGACGTCAACTTTTTTTTCTAGGAAGAATTTCCAAAATCGGAGATGGTTACTGCCTGGCTGTGGGCTTTCTGCATATACCTGGCAAGTTTCACGAAGATCCGGTGAAAACTCTGGGTTGTGAAACAAAAAATGTCAAAAAATAGGAATGACGTCATAAAAATTGATATGACGTCATAGTGATGTATCATATGTGCGGTATTTCATCTCTGCTAATGCCCTGTTCGATTCCCACAAACAGAATTCAAAAAGCTTGCCTAGTTTCAGAGATAATTTTTTAGGCGATATTCCATTAGCGGAGATATTTTGACGTCATAACTTTTTTTCTCGGAGGAATTTTCAAAATCGGAGATGGTTACTGTCTGCGCGGGATATTTTTACACGTATACGCCAAGTTTCAGGAAGTTTCGATGAAAACTGTAGGCTGTGAAACAAAAAAGTCCACAAGAACAACAACGTGAGTAAGACTTGGAGATCCTCCACGAGGACCTAAAAATAAATACCCACAGCATCTCGACTCGAGAGGCATCTCTACACTCCACATCGAGGCATGTATCTATTGCTGTTATCATTTGAACAGAACCAGGAAAAGTGAAATGATAAAGCCAGCCAGGATGGCTTGGTTAGTGTTTACATCGTGTGTGGCTAGCCTCCCTAATGGTCACAATCTTACATTTCTTGTGCAAAGATAAGCATGATGACAAGTGCCTGAACATGATGAATCAAAATCTTGCTCAGTTGCTCGTTGTCCTCTGATTTGTAAACAGCACATGGTTCCTGCTGGGTTGGTGGATCGTGAGAGTTTAAAGTACATATAAGTGCTTGCGAGTGGCCTGCATTGGAACTATTGGACATTAGAGCACAGTAGCAACACACCTCAATGTTCAAACAAGTCAAACAGGCCTTGCGAGATGGAGTAACAAATAACCATTCCTTTCACTCCATGCGGTGCATTGGGCTGCGGAGGGAGTTTAATTTGGCTAAAGAGCACAATTCCTGGACAAGTCACCACTCTGACGCAGGATACTCAAATGGCTTCTTACTCCAGTAAGCTGGTACTCATTTTGCCGACCTCAGAAGGGCGACAGGCTGAGTTTACCCACCTAGTGTTATTTCAACAGCATAACAGGGGCTCAAACTCAAGACCCTAAGATGTTAAACCAGCCACCTTAACCAATGAAGCCAACACCAGGCTTCATGAGATGGAGTGCCGATACTTTAATGACTTGGCTGTTCAACCTTCCCACGCAGCTCAGTATCCAGTGGGATCCGGTCACCTTCTTGGTCAGGGTGGTTCAAGAAAATGTCATCATCACGTTACGACATTTTACTATGTTTCCAAGGAAGGTGTTTTTGTGGTCACAAAGCGTTGAAATGGTGGTCATGTGGCTTTCATACTGTTCAAACGTGTGTTGATGAAATGCATCACGATATTCAATACCATCTCCTTTTAATCGTGTCATCGTCTTCCACCTGAAACACAGTTGGTGGATGTTAAAGATCCTATGGTGTCCTTCGCAAAGAGTAGGCGAGCAATCGCCGGCACCACGAACAAATTCTAGTCCTAACCCACAGAGGGCATTGCATCAGCAGCACAGCCACACCCTAAGCCAATGATGCTACCCCACAGACTTGTGAAGCATAATATGAAAGAAGAAGACCTAAAACAATTTGCACAATGGAAAACACTTTCACTTCAACTCGCTCAAACCTCATAAGAGCATGATGATCCCATGGGATTACTATGTTAGTCAATTCCTGACGTAAAGTAAGTAATATACTTCCTACACAATTTCTCGGAACTAGCTCGTCTGCCTGCTTTACGTCTAACCGCTTTACTGCTCACTCGGATGGCCAGGCTTGAACATCTGCTCCATGCTGATTGTGGCCAAGAGACTAGAAATGTGTTCATGGATGGTGTACCGCCCCCGGGTGGGTGGGTCTGTACAGGTCGACATTGAGATAATGTTCTCGTGTCGATTTCACTGCAGTATGACGTTCCAAACCAGCCTCTAACCTGCTCACCTAGTCAGCAGAACAGTTTATCACCTAGTCACCTGTGAAACCAACAGGGCGTTGTTCTAACAGGCGTGGTGAGGATAACGGAAATATAACTCAACTTCATGCTGCTCTGCTGTCCCTTTTGATGATAGGCCTCGAGGGACTACAGATACAGGCTCTTTGATGCCTTCGTTTGTCTGCTGAACACAATTATTGTCCTGCTATTTGAACTGATAGTTTGTCTTATTGGGGGGAGGACGAGGAAATAAATCAGGTTTTTGAAAACCTGCCAAATGGTTTCATATTTATTGAATTTACAATGCAGGTCAAAGTCAAAAACCGTATGCTTGTTTGATCACTTGGCAACACGGACGAAGGCAAACACAGTTTTCTTCAGTGATGCCTCCTATGTAATGCAGTATGAGATTTTTTTTTTGCTTTTCATAATATACAGTGTGTCCATAAAGTCCTTGTATGACTTCAAACTTTTATAACTTTTTATGTGTACATGATATAAACCAGAACAGCACTCAGTAGAGCGCATACCTCCGCCGCGTTTCCGGATCTGCATCTGGACCTTCAATGAAAATCGAATCGGCTTGTTCTTGTCACCTACCCAAGTCATCCGACTAGTTTTGTCAAAATTCATCGACAACTTTTTGAAGTATCATGCTGTATATCTGAGGTGGTGAGGGGTAATATATATATATATATATATATATATATATATATATATATATATATATATATATATATATATATATATATATATATACAAACTAGTTGCATGATACTTCAAAAAGTTGTGGATGAGTTATGACAAAACTAGGTGGAGGAGTTGGTTACATAACAAGATCATGCTGATTTCAATCTCGTTCATGTCGGGATCCAGATCCAGCCTATTAGTGGGACACAAAACGTAAACTGTTCAGCCTGGCGGAGGTATGCGCTCTACTGAGTACCGTTCATGTTCAATCTGATTTTATAACTTGTTGAAAACATTTTCCAGTTGCCGTTGAGTAATATCATGAATTGCATTTGTGATCATAGCCACAAGTTCATCCAAAGAATGTGGTTTTGATGAGTCAAAAATAGTTTTACGTAGTCAAATAAAATAAATAAAATGTAGTAGTCAAATCGGAACCAGTCAAATCCCAGTCAAAATGTAGTAGTCAAATCGGAACCAGTCAAAATGTAGTTGTCAAATCCCAATAAAATGTAGGCAAATCGGAACAGGTCAGGAGAACGGTGTGGCCAAGCAATTAATTGGTCCACATCTCCCGATTAACTTGTCTGGGAAGACATCATTGAAGAACCCTCGCACATTCAAAGCATATATAGCGGCAGGGAGCCTCGACTTGCTGGTACAAGGTGATGTGTGAAATATTTAATCGTCCTTCAGGAACCAAATGAGGTAATTGTGGTGGTTGGCTTTACCACTGATGGAGAAATTGCCTCATCAGAAAATGCCAACTTGTCAGGAAACGCAGGAGAATTGTGGATTTAGCAATAACATCAATAATATATGAGCCTCGACATTATATTCGAAAAAATAAAATAAAATATACAATATTAACTTTGATAAAACAATACTTTGTTTCTACCTTTTGTACATCAAAAGTTATAAAAGTTCAAAGTTGCACAAGGAATTTATGGACACGCTGTATGGATCAGCTCCACGATGAGATTTAGGTATTTTCAGTGATCTGGGATGGTATGACCGTGCTTGTGATGGAAACTTTACATGGAGTAGAAGGAGGCATGAAAACTTCCTTTAAAGGTAGTCTTAAGATGATGAAGCCCACGGAGCAAAACAGTTCTGATTGGATGGTTTATTTGTTTTTCTGATGCATGTCATGCAATTCTCAGCATTCAGGCGGCATGTGAGCGGAACTTCCTGGTATGGTGGTTTGCTAGTGGGATTAAGAGGATAATTTGTGGTAAAAGTGGCATACAATGAGTTAGAAATTTCACGAAAAGCTTTGTGTCCTGCGAATCCTTGGGCAAATATTCAATGGAATTCCCATGGGAATTTCATTGGGGCTTCGGCCCACCTCGGCTCCATCTTGGACGCTGCACCAATCTGCATTCTTTTAAGAGGGTTTGTCTTACGACCACTCTGTAAACCCTCCTTCCATAAGCGTGACGTCACACGGACGTAAGTTAGCATGTTTGTCTGTGATGTCTGTGATAAAGTCTGTGATGGAGCCTCTTTGGACCCGGAATCTACCCCCACCCAAAACGGGGTCGCCTTTTGGGCACGATTTTTACATTTACGCAAAACCCTGCTAAATTCCCATGGGAATTTTGTGGGACATTCACATGTGAGATGCCCAGTGCAAACGTTCTACCCATTACTATTAGGAGCAAAGTAAGTACTATAAACAGAACGAGGGCAGTGGGGTTAGTCCCAATCAAATCGACAGCCCACAGCTATTGGCCACACTGAAAAAAAAAGAAGACTTTGCCATCGGTTCAATCCCAAAATGTCGATATTCATGTTGCTCCTCAACCAAGAAAACGTTTACCAAGCACACAAAGAAACCGTGCGAGATTCCGAGTCGGGTCTCATTCCCACATCCTCTTAGTGTTATCAAAAATTGGAACATCTTTGTGTTATAAAAGGGAAGGCCCCTACCCCCCCCTAAAAAAAAAAACAACATTTGGGTTTCAAAAAATGAAAACTAACGATCCCACTGAAAAACTATCATCACTTTCGATAACTTTGCATTCAAGACAACATGCTTCATTAAAGAGTTATTGTCGAGCAAGTATTTTCAAGGAAAAAGGCTTAAGTGGAAAAGAAGTACTGTATATCTGAGTGATCATCCATTCCCCTGTGCTCCTAATTTATTTCTCTCATTAAGAGTCTTTTGAAAAAGTGGCCTGAAAAGTTTGCTATCTGTATTAATAAGGCGGGGGACGGATCATTTAGCAATTATTTCTGCGATCTTAAAAAAATTCGATTCAATATCCTCATGGATTTTAATCATTGTACACTTTTAAAGTCTTCCATTGGCAGAGAATGAAAAAGGTGGTGGGGGAGGAGGCAGGTTGTTAAAAGGGAAGGAGCTCTTGGTTATTTACTGCACTCAAAGCTTCATTTCCTGGCGTCATGACTTTTATCCAGCCCATCCTGTTTTGCTCACATTGCTGACGATGTATGTTCTAGCAACGCGTGTCTTGTTCCTGTTTCTCTGATGGAATGAGGGATCGAAATGACGCCTCACTGTTGGGAAAGAAATATTATTCAGCGTGGGAAATTGTGTAAATTATCAAAGAACCTGGCGATGGGTGTCAATTAGTGTGAAAATTAGCGTAATAAATACTCGACGGTGAATTAATTGATGGAAGGAATGAGGAATACACTTGGGACGTGAATTCCATGAAGCCGCAAGCACATTTGGAACCGGTTATACTATCTATAAAGCACTTTTTGTTTTTTTCTTTATAGGAGCAAGGCTCATGGAAGGGCAAGGCAGAACTGACTGCGGGACAAACATCAAGTCATTGAACGAACAGGCTCAGAAGAGAGGGAGGAGGGGAGGAAACACTGAAACTTGCAAGTAAGACGGTTGGGTGAGGAAAGGTTAATGAGGGTAATAAAGATCGCAGCACAGAATTGGGGATGATAAGAGATGGAGGCTTACTGTTTGCTTGAAGCCCTGATCAGAAGAGTGAGACGGACCGGCCTCTGGAAAGTGCTTCCATAGACGGGAGAAGCGAGGAATAAAAGAGTTGAAGTGTGCATCCTGCAGTCAAGAGGAAAAGTCTGAGTACTGAGAGAGCAGAGGGAGCGATGTTGGAGACGATACGGGAGAAAAAGAACAGTGGGACCACCGCCCTGCCTGTGATGTGAAAGCTGCAGACATTGTGCTTCGGCCTCATCATGGGAGATTCCAATAATGTTGAGCACTTTCGATTCCACAGACTCCAAGAGAGACAGATGCGATACTGGGACGCCAGCGCGTAGTGGAGTGCAGTACTCCATTGAGCTACGAACAAATGCCTTGTAGAATGTGACATACGGATAAAGGCTGTGTAGATTTTGTCTCCATTGGGAGATGAAAGCTGAATACCTGGATGCCTCTTCTCTGACTTTTAAATCCAAGACCCTTTCATTCCTCCCGCTATCCAACGGTACAACTACTTTGGCCTCTGGGTCAGCACCCCTTTTTGTCCAAAATTTGTCCTTCATCAACTCTCAGTAGATGTCCAGCTTATTCTACAAAAGTAGTAACATTTTGCGCTGTGACCTCCTATTCGTTCCTATAATTATCGTCCATCCACAGCAGTGTGGAGGCCATCGGGATTGGAAGGTGAAACGACCTCTTGGGATTTTTGAACCTCTTGTGTTGCCGTGACTGTACAAGCCGTTGAGATTAACAACTTGGATGCGGGAGAGGGATGTATTCTGGCCGAGTGTGGTCATCCTGTTCACTCCGAGAGGGCATATTATATCCTGTTATTATCTGAACATTCTTGCAAAATAAATGCATTTCCCTTGTATTTCAATGTTAACCTAATGACTATGGATATATTTTGAAAAAAATGACAACGCAAACATCTGTTGTGCCCGCAAGGCTTAGTTTGCAGGGCGTGAAAAAAGACTTTCAACATCTTCCTTGGCATCCAGTAGTTTTTGAACCTCAACTTTCAACGAGAACCTGCGCCGATGAGTTTGGACGTAGTCATTTACAACTGCATACTTTGCGATCGTAAACTCTGCAAAAGTTTGAGAGTAACATGTTTTGAGAATAGAGAAAAATTACAGCACTTTTCACCTCCACCCTTATACCCTTCCTGCCTTCCCGGCCCCTGTGTCTTCTCCAGCTCCCGGCCTGGCCGACCTCCAAAGCGTGCCCACAGCCTCCTCCCCACAGATGCCATCCTACACCCAAACATGCTTCCACCTGGAGTTCTTTCTCAATCGGGTGAGACACTCGGCTGGTCAGTAGCCTTCACCCACCTGCCCATAACATTTCTTGAAAAATAAAACATCAAGTCAATTGAATTGATAAAAAAAAATTACTTTCCTTCATGTCATTTCTGTCGCCTGTCCTTCAAACGAATGCATGGTAAAGACATCCAACGGGGTTCATTATTCTGAATATAATATTTGCTAACTCATTTGAGCATCAGTGTACAAACAGTCACCTTTGACATGCCGCACATCAAGAATATTTTTAATGACACGAGACATCAGTTATTGGCACCTCGTATAGTTGTTTTGTGTCGTTATTTCTTTATCTTCATCTCAGCCTCACGGAAGAGCTTTGTGATTCATCGTTGTGTGTACCGTCCCCCGGATGGATGTTAAACTGGGCATCCCGTCTACCGGCTTTAGTTGGTGGACGGTAAAAATCCCACGACGTCCCTCGCAAAGAGTAGGCGAGCTATCGCTGGAACACTGCACAAGTTACAGATTCCTACCCTAACTACTTAGTCGAATGTTCGAATTGGCCAGCCGGTTTTGGAAAGGTTTGGGCCAAAATCTTTCCCCTTGCCAACCATACGAGGAAGTGAGAATAATTGTGGCCGTTAAAGAAATTGGTGGACATCATTGGTGGACATCAACCGACTGTTTCTTCGATTGCACGGACATCAATAGGCGATGGACTTTGAATGTCGGATGTACCATTTTCATGAGCCAGGAATTCACACGGGAACGCTAACAGGTTTTTGTTCTTTGGTTTTTAATGAATGGGTCGTGATAATTTGTTAAAGAGCTCACCAGAGCAGCGCATTTTGCTGATAGTGCAACGCACAGCACAGTTTGCCACCTCCGATAAATCAACGTCCTTCCCACGGAAAGCAAGAACGTTAATTAGCACAAAAATAAACTGCAACTAATTTTGTGGAGTCGAGGAAGAGGCGTCAACGGTCATGTAATGCTGTGTCCTCCATAAACAAACTAATAATTGTATTATCTATTTACAAGGGCTAGCAAGATATTATTGGAGGTGTGCGCACTCACTTTTAAGCTGCTTATCCTGGGTTTGAATCCCGATCCAGCTATAAGCTGTCGTCCTGGTGTTTCACTGGTAGGGCGAGGAATCAATGTGTGTGACATCCCTCGGATGGACGCTAAACTGCACATCCCTGACACCAGCATTAGTTGGTGGACGATAAATATCCCACAGTGTACTCTGTGAAGAGTTGGCGAGCTCTCGCCATCACATTGAAGAAATTCAACATTTCTGCCTTCAGTCGAATGGCAGGCCTGGGCAACCAGTTTGTAAAAGACTTGGGCCTGGAATGCTACCCTCCTGGGCCCACGAGAAGGTGGGAATAATTGTGATCATTAAATAAGTCGTCAAGGTTGTTGATAAATAAACTTTATGGGAATATGGAAGAACATATTCTTGAAATGCACATCATAACACCTGAGCTCGACTTTTGCTTTTAATCCGTTAACAGAAGACAAGTATTGGAGTCATTTTGATCAATATTTTGTTGAACAAAAATAAATATAACATGAATTTAGATTAAAACGTTTGTGGCTGGTCTAACACCTCACCGATGACGTCAACCTTACGATCCTTTATTCGCCATTGGGAGTGGAATGAGATGTGCCAAGTTTGAAATTATTCTGATCAGCGGTTTCAGAGATATAATACTTTATTTTTTTTTGTTTAATTCAAGATGGCTGCCATATCACGTGACCTATGATGTCACAATTATAGTTAAAGTATTCTGTAGAGGGGAGGATGGGGGGGGGTTCACCCCTACCCTGAAAATTTTGTGTCAATCAGACAAGTGGTTGCTGAGAAAAAAAGGCCAAAATAGAGTCAAAGAATAACAAGAAAAGCAATAATAACTAGAAGGGCACTCGGAAGAGCCGCTGACTTGAGATGAAACCTCCGCCACACAATGCATGATCCACAAGCACATACCAGGCCCAACACATTTTTGAGATGTCATGATATATATATATATATATATATATATATATATATATATATATATATATATATCGTATTTGGCCCTATTTCTCAATGGTGACGAATCACTTGAAAAATTAAATAATTATCGTATCCAAATTCGGATTTTTATCTTCAACAAAAGAATCATTTCGTCCTTGTCAGACACCCAACCTGTCCACCAAGTTTCATCCGAATCCATCCACAACTTCTTGAGATTTCCTGCACACAAACAAACAGACACAAAAACAGCCAAACAAACAAATGAAAAATCACTCGTAGGGTAACACTTGGCGAAACGGAACGGCACTCCGTCGAGCGCATACCTCCGTCAAGCTGAAAAGTTTACATTTTGTATCCCACTGATAGGTCGGATCCGAATCCGGACCTTCACCAAAATCAAATTGGCTTGTTCTTGTCACCAAACCAACTCATCCACCTAGTTTTGTCATAACCCATTCACAACTTTTTCAGATACACTATCATGCTATCGATCACTTTTGGCCACATCTCTCATTGGTGAAGAATCACTTTTTTTTAATATCTCGGGATGCGGATAGTCACCAAAATCTAATCAACTAGTCCTTGTCACTCACCCAAACTGCCCACAAATTTTCTGCAGAATCCATCCACAACCTATTGAGATATTGGGCCATGTATTGGTTCTTGCCCGATCTCTCAATAGTGAAGAATCGCTTGAGAAATTATCGGATCCGGATTCGGATTCGGATATTCACCAAAATCGAATCAATTAGTCCTCGTCAAACACCCAAAATATTCACCAAGTTTCGTCCAAATCCGTCCACAACTTTTTAAGACATCATGCAATATCCTTTTTTTTTTTTTTAGCCCCGTCTCTCAATGGTGAAGAATCAATTAAAAAATAAATAATTCTCGTATCCAGATCTAGACTTTGATCTTCACCAAAATTTAAATAATTCTTTCCAGTGGCACTCCCAACCTGTCCACCAAGTTTCCTGTGAATCCATCCATAACCTTTTGAGATATTGTGCTATATATCGTTTTGGGCCCAATCTCTCAATGGTGAGGAATCACGTGAAAAATTCTCGGATCTGGATCCAGATTCGGATCTTTACCAAAATTAAGCGTTGCTTTCCTTGGCCGATCACCTACATACACAAACGTTTTCAGAACGATTGCTTGAAAACTGTGGCCAAAAATCGTGTTGCAGACAGACAAACAGAAAGAAAAATGCTACAGACCAACATACTCGGCGAAAAAATATTTTTGCCACGAAACGAACATATTATAGACAAACAAACAAGAAAAAGACATCGTGCAGAACATGGTACTTACAACATCCATAAAACAAATTTGACCTCAAAAATAATTGGTGGTTTAATTAAATGATCAAATATGCAACTCCTCGTCAAATTTTAGGTCAATTGGATGAAAATTGTCAATTTTAGAAATTTGGCTGATGTTAACCTTTTGGCCTATGTTGACTTTTTGTTCTATCTTGACCTCTAAAAGAATTGATGGTTGAATTCAGTGACCTGATATGTAAATCCTTTTCAAATTTCTAGTCAATCGGATGACAATTGAGGATTTTAGAAATCTCACATCAGTTGTTGACCTTTGGCCTATGTTAACCTTTTGACCTTTTCACCTCAAAAGCAATGTGCTTCTTGTTTATGACAAACTCTACCAAGTGGTGAAGTTTTGTGAAGATCGGTTTGGAATTGTGACCTGTAGGCGATACATAGACAGACAGACAGATAGACAAGCCGGTAGGCGGCCATGGGTCGCCGAGCATCCGATGACCTTTGACCCCTGATCTGACTTAATCTAGTACTAAGTACTTACGAAATTGCAATCAAATCGGTTAACCCGTGTATGAGCAAGGGGGCTTTGAATGGTCATTTTGCCCGAACAATGCACTCATTGACCTTTGACCCCTGACTTAGCCGAGATAGGTCAATATGTCCTGAAGCAAAGTTGTAGTACTCATTGTGTACTCTGTATCTATGAACTTTCATTCATATTGGTTAACCTGTGTAGGAGCCAGGGGGATTTGAATGGTCATTTTTGCCCAAAAATGCACTCATTTGACCTTTAACCCCTGACTTAGCTAAGGTAGGTCAATATGTCCTGAAGCAAAGTTATAGTACTCATTGAGTACCATGTACCTATGAACTTTCATTCGTATCGGTTAACCCGTGTAGGAGCAAGGGGGATTTGAATGGTCATTTTGCCAGAAAAATGCACTTATTGACCTTTGACCCCTGACCTACTCGAGATAGGTCATTATGCAAATGAGCAAAGTTGTAGTACTCATTATGCTCTATAAGCCTGTAAAGATTCATTTGATTCGGTTCAACTGTCTTGGAGTTAGTGTACTTTGAATTTTCAGAGGGAATGCTCAATGGCCCTCGGACACCCAAGTTGAGAGGGTTACCATTTGGAAACTATAAGATATAGAAAAAAATGGATGTCAAAGAGCGGATAGAGAATCACCTTAAGATTATGCATACCAAATCTCATCGAGTTCCATCCACTGATAACTACTCGATATCCATTTGAATGAAAAGTACCGAAAATGCGGTTTGAAATCGGAAATCCCCAAAGTTTGAGGGGGTGCTGTGGGTGAACAATGATCTAAATTGAAAATCCGGCTTGATCGTTTGTGCACAATGTATTCCAGATGATTAGTGTGAATTTTCATGACCATCCGACTATAACCCTAGGAGGAGAAGCATTTGGCACGAAGGCACCTCCAGCTCTCGCATATTATCGATTTTTGCACTAATTGACCTTTTGACCCCTGACTAAAGCGAAATCGGTCAACATGTCCTGAGGCAAAATCGAAGTACTCATTGAGTACCATGAACCTGCAAAGTTTCATTCATATCGATGCACTCACCTGGTCACTAGGGGGCCTTCAATTTTCGAGCATACCCAAATTGAAGGGGGCGCTGCGGGTAAAGTATTCCATATATCACAAAAACCGGAATATATTTGATAGAGCATCACCTGTAGATCATTCCTGCCAAATTTCATAACCCTACGTGGGATAATGGCTTTCGGAATTGATTTTGTGTGAACGGTACCGATTTTGAAGGTTTTTTGGCTGTTGCTAGGGAACCAAAGCGTCCCTAGCAACCATCACAATTTCCAAAGCACTAAGTCATAAGATGTACCTACCACCCGAGTTTGGTCAAAATCCGCCCACGTTTACTACCAATTATGCTGATGACAAACGAACAAACACCAAACAAACAGACAGAATTACTGACAATAAGGGTCACCTATTTCGGCGACCCAACAGCCAGACAGAGACAGGCAGACACAAAATCAAAATCGACGAACCTATATACTTGAAAAATATTCGATTTTGCAAGAAACAAACAGACAAACAGACAGAGAGGGGTGAAAATATAACCTCCTTCACCTTCGGTAGCAGAGTTAATAATAATAATAATAATAATAATAATAATAATAATAATAATAATAATAATAATATAATAAAAATTATTTTAACAGTATTATTAATTTGTCTTCATATTCTCAGAATAGAGCTTTGTTGAAAATTTGATGACAAAAGCTTAAATGTTAAAAAGGTCATGGCCTGCACAGACACACATAAGTGATTGCAAAACACGTCCTCCGCTGCGCGGGGTATGGGCTCATAAATTAACTCCTGTCCAAAAGAAATTAATTGAGCAACTAATTTTTTCAGTGTTAGTATTTCAGCGGAGCATTTGATCACTTTCAGATTTGTTTACAAGTGAGATGAAAGCGCAATTCACCGATGATGTCAGGATGGATGTTTCGTGGATTCACACCACAACTGCAAGCCAAAGTTGTACAACCAACACGCCAATCTGGGAAGGCCATTATACCTATCATCATCCGTTTTATATTTTAAACTGCCGTTGCTGCTTGGACTTCTTGATGTCAAATGATTTTTTTCTGAAAAACTTTACCTTCCTTCGTCAAGTACTACCCCATAAGATTTTTGATCCTTTAATGGCCACAATAAGTGCCACCCTCTTGTGGGAGGGGGGGGGCAGCCAGGGTAACTTTTTTGACATCCGACAAAGTATGTTAGGACAGGAATCAGTGATTTGTTCATGGTGCCAGCAATAACTCGCCGACTCTTCACGAAGGACACCCTGGGATATTTAACGTCCACCAACTGATGTTAGCAGACGGGACGCCCAGTTTAACGTACATCCGACGGACGGCACACACATTGATGAATTGCCCGCCTGTGAAACACTAGGATTGCTGTTTTATAGCTGGGCCAAGATTTGAACACAGGCTAGACAGCTCAGAGTCAAGTGTACATATCTATCGGCTATCCTGCCAGCCCACTACATATAAGATATGAACAAAAATTTATTGAGGGCAATCCTCTCTTCCACATTAATCATGTACAAGTAAAATATACATCACAGGTTGTTTGTTATAATTATGTGTTGCTGATCCCGCGTGGAAATTCTGTCCTGATACTTGTTTGGTGTTGATCTTGTAATGTCATTTCAAATGCCGTTTGATCTCTGAGTCAATAGATTTCATCGTGTGACACTATCTTTGTGCACGTTGAACGGGTACTGTGGTGGCTGATTGGGGCGGACACGTAAATAGCCGTACTGGTATCTAGCTGGATTGGTATCCCAAAGGTTGCAGGTTCAAATCCAGCTGAAGGCAGCAGTATCAGGCTGAATTTGGATTCCAAGATGCAGAAAGTTGAGCTCAATTCAGGGAGACCTGCTACACCATTACTGGAATGTCACTAAAAACCCAGCTGGATCATGAACGATCTTCAGGGTGGGGATAATCTGCCTAACCCCATCGAGTCTGATCTATACCTAATGCTGTTTAGCCATGTGCATGTGAAGGTTAAGCAATTGGTTCACTTTGTCTGTCTGTCTGTTAGGGTTAGGGTTAGGGTTAGGGTTAGTTTGTTCACAGTTAGGGTTAGGGTTAGTTTGTTCACAGTTACGGTTAGGGTTAGCGTTCACAAACCCTAACAGTTTGTTCACATACCGTATGTCAGTTTATGATTGAGGAACAACTTAATTTCAATTGAGTGTTACATTTTGAACATAAATCGGAAAATGAACCTGCAGCTTATTCGTACTTTGACTGAATTAGTCCGGATCATGCATGCACAGAGGAGTGAGATTAATTTTTTTTTTTTACTCCGTCTACCTGTCTCGCAGTGAAACAAAATTGGAAATCATTCTAAACAGGAAAGTTCCTGCTTTTAGCAACGTCATAAAGGACACAAACAACAGGCACGAATAACTCGTGTAACGTGTTAGATATGGTGGTGCAAAAGAGGCTGCATCAACAACGGTAAACTTCTGAAAAAATTATTTTTTTCCAAAACTTCTGAAAATCTTAATTTTATTCCAATTGAATTATATACTTGACCACCGTAGAACACGATTCACCTCTATTAGCACTTCCAAAACCCCTCCATTTATTATCACTTGGTCAAAATACTTCGGCATTTTACATCATCTCGACCAATCAAATTTGCTGCTTGCAGACAGCGCCCATGTCCCTTTCCCTCAGGACTGTGTGGGGTAAGGTGTTCTATGAACTCTAGTTTACTCATTGTGGTCGACTCTTATCCCTATCTCTGGTTTGCAGGACGTCATTCTTAATTATGACAACAATCGTAAAGCATCGAAGTCGAAGGAAGCGGTGCATTTGCATTGGAAGGCAAACTTCCAATAAGTTTTCTCCCTACATTGTTGATAATTAATTGATCGGACATCTGGTGAGCTATCATACCTGCGTCTGCGCCGCCGAGTGCAGGTTGAATTCTGGACTTGGCGATAAACCGTCTGACTGGTGCTCTGAAGGCATGGCGTCGCATTGTCCCTGCACTGGAGCAGTCTCCCAGTGTTACGTGCCGGTGGACATTAGGGATCCCACGGTGTCTTTCATAAGGAGTGGGCTACTGTTGCCGACACCCTGAATGAGTTACAAATTCCTGCCCATACGTGCGTGGGCACAGCATCAACATCAAAGCTGTGGCTTCAACAATGATGCAACCAGCAGGACAAATCTTTAATTTAATCCTGGTCCAATTTGCAGTCACTAAAATGACGATTGATGAGTCTGCTGCACGAGAGCACTTAAATTGTGTTGTTGTTTAGGAAATTAAAATTACCTTTTTCTCTTTTTTTTTTAGGGAAACAAAGTTGAAGACTTTTCCATATTGTATTCATTGGAGGGCACCATTATTTTGACATTATTAACTAGGGATAGAGGTATGTGAGCTGCTTCAGGCATAACTTGGATGTTCTAAGATTTGGCCTATTGTTCTTGTCAAGATTGGATTGCTGTATTCCTCTTTTTAACATACAAAATGGGAGAACGACCCATTTAGAGGTATGATAGCATCAGAGAAAAGGAACGGGACTGCCATCCCACAGATCATGTGGTCAAAACCAACTGAAGACTGCAGTGTTAATGATTTTGATGCCAATCTTCAGGCCCTGATGGCATCAGGAGTGAACCACAATGAATGTATTTGGCCAGTCCAGGCAGGACAGATAGATTACCCCACCTGCGAAGGTTATTAACGCTCTTTTGAGGTTTTTACCAACAATCCTAGAACAACTTGGTAATATCCATGGTGTCAAAAGCTCCATTACCAAAGCTGGATGGAGGTTATGTTATCACCCCTGTCTGTTTGTTTGTCTGTGAGCAAGATAGCTTCAAAAAGTTGTGGACGGATTCAGATGAAATTTGATGGACAGGATATGATTATATTTTGGTGAAGATCCAAATCCGCACACGAGAATTTTTAAGTGATCTTCACCTATGAGAGATCGGGTTAAAAACAATACATAGCACGATATCTCAAAAAGTTATGAACAGATTTGGATGAAACTTGGTGGATGAGTTGGGTCGGTGACAAGAATAAGCCAATTGGATTTTGGTTCAGGTCTGGAAATGCAGATCCGGCCTATCAGGTGGATACAAAACCTAAAATGTTCAGCCTGGTGGAGGTATGCGCTCCACCGAGTGCAGTTCTAGTTTTACGCTGTCGACATCGAATTGTTGATTTAGAACCCAACTGGCTCACTCATGACCTTCGGGGAGCAGGGATTTTTCCTCTGCTACATTTGGACTGATCTACATGTGCTGCCATTTTACACTTTGTGATTGACTTTTAAATGCCCTCAGTGCTACCTTTCACAGCGACATGCAAATTTGTCTCATGCTTACTGTGACAAGGCTTTTGTTTAAGTTCTTAAAGTTTGTTATTTTTTTTTCTACCAAGGGTAGACAGGATAACCAGCTCATTTCCTTTCCATCTTCACAATGTATATACACTTCAGGTGACTCTACAATGGAACCACAAATTACACTCACTTGTGACAGCAACAAAGTTGCAAAGTGCATCAAACTGGTTAGCTCAAGGAAATGAATAGAAGTGGCATATCCCAAGAAGAATTAGTCGGAACAGTAAGCAAACTAGCGGTTTCTGACGATTAATATTGTTCTTTAGTCGGCAATTAAAGTGAGGATGTCGTCGGGATATGTTTGCACCTTTGGAGAAAATTCTCAACAGATGTGATGAAAGTCTCATCTCTCGATCACATATCATGAGGAATGAATGGAGATTTTTGGCGAGGCAGAAGCAGTCAAAATAAAAGGGTATTAGAAAACAACGTTATGTGCTGGGATGTCAGGGCAAGACCGCTGATAAACATGCTGTCATACAAGCCAGCCTGCAGCTAAGGCCCGGCTTTATGACTCGTAGAAATGACCGACCCTGGAACATAACGTGCTCGGGATGAAGTGGCAGCCTGAGTCACAGAAGGGCCAGCTTTTACAGGAAAACAACCATTGTGGTCCAAGCAATGGTTTATGTACATGTCATTCATCAACTGTGGGAAACGTTTTTCAGATCTTCTTGGTTCAATGTGCAATTCTTTGTCATAGAGGTTTTATTGATCGTCCTCACATTTTATTATGTTCATTGACGAGCCGTCTAGCTGTGTTTTGCAAAATATTTTTTATATACTGAAAATACAAATATATATATATATATATATATATATATATATATATATATATATATACATTCTCAACTCAGTTACAAAGCGTTGGTGCTGCCCAATCAGTTTCTTGGCAAGGGTGAGACAGGGTGGTTTGCCACTGCCTTCCCAGCAGTAGCTAGGGCTAGAAATTTTAATTTGTTCATGGTGCCAGCGATAGCTCACCTACTGTTCATGAAGGACACTGTGGGATCTCTAACGTCCACCAACGAATACCGGCAGGCGAGATGCCCAGTTTAACGTCCGTCCGAGAGATGGCACACACATTGATGAATCATCCTGCCTGTGAAACACCGGGATGGCAGTTTATAGCTGGGTCAGGATTCAAACTAAGGCTCAGCACCTTAGGCTCGAGACCATCCTGCCAGCCAATATAAAAAATATATGTATACAGTACAGTATATATATATATTGTTACGGATCTGGAAACCAGAAGAATTCAACAAACAGTTGTCCTAAAAGTCAGTTATGTCGTTAAGTATGTGTGTAGTCAGATCCCTTTCCTTTTGTCTAGTGGGAGAATCAATGGCATGCGTTGCGATTTCTTTTTAGTTAGGTTATTAAATCTTTACATCCAACGAACCCTCCAACGACCAACCAACAACCAACCAACAACCATTCCATTCCCCATCACGATCTACTACCCACCCACTGTCTACAAGCACTCTGACTTGCAAAGGCAGGGTCTTGCAGCCGTTCCTTGCCGCTTCCACCAACGTTCCTTCCACAAACGTTGTAACTCTTGCATGATGATGGCCTGTGCAACATTGATACTGTTACTCATCAAGTATGAACGCGCGTGGAAGACTGGCTGGGGTTTCCCGGCAGGGGCCGTTGCAGCGTTGATACTGTTGCTCGTCGAGTGTGGGCCCGCATGGAGGAGTGGCTCAGGTTTCCCGGCAGGGGCCAAGGCCCCGCCCCGGAAAAGTGGGCTGTAGGACCTGTCCAATCAGAGGTGGACAGCGAGGTGTGTTCACCAAGGTCCCTCCCCGCTGAGGGAGGGCCATAAATTCCCGACCACTCTCTGAGAGAGGTGGTCTTTTTGAGGTCTTGGGTGGTCTTTTTGATGTCTTGGAGGGTCTTTTTGAGGTCTTGGAGAGTCTTTTTGAGGTCTTGGAGAGTCTTTTTGAGGTCTTGGAGAGTCTTTATGGGGTCTTGGAGAGTCTTTTAAAAGTTATTTTGAAGAGTTTTTGGTGGGCGTCGAGGCGGCGAACGTGTCTCTGTTGGTCCTCTACGAGGAAGGGAAGAGCAACCCAGACCCCCCTCCGTGGACCCCGGCCAGTCACCACCCGAGCTCCATCACGAACCTCGAGTCCCACACGTGCGACTGGGGACCAAACCAGCGACCATTGCCAGGTGCCGCATCGCGGAGCACGCCCTTCCTCCGACGGTCAGGTACACTACCGAACTCTGGCCCCCAGCTTGTCTCTCTCCACGGCTGTGAGGGTCCACTAAAGACTCTGGGTTTTTCATTTTGTGTGTGTGTCTGTGTGTGGGCCCGTCTTTAAGTAGAACTGAAAAAGTGTTTTTGGATCATTGTAAATACTTCTTGCATATTTGCGTTAAGTCTTGCTTTGCATCTTCATTTACTGTAAATAAAACTTGTTAGAAATGCCCCCAGTTCGTTTCCGTCCCTTCTTGCATTGGTCCAACATGGTTTGGATCTGAGTTTAGCCGGGTTTTTATTCCCGACAATCCGTTCATTCCAGCCGGCACGGCTTTGGCAGTTTCCGCTCGGCTGCACCCGAACCGGAGTTGGTAGTCGGTAGTTGGAACGCGACCGCAGTCGGTAGAGTGACCCGGTTTGAGCAAGACGTGCCGAGGGCGTGGTTTCCCCAGTAGTCGAAATTGCGTAGTAAATTAGGTGAATTGGTTATAGACAAATAGACCCTATGCTACGCGGTTGAAATATTGGCGACCACGGCCGGGTAAACTACCCGCTGGCTCGCGGAGTTATCCGAGTGACAGCCTGCAATTCTGGGGAGTTTGGTGGGAGACGACGCAAGCTTTCCCCACCTCGTGGTTGTTCTCGCCACCGACCCCCGGCCCACAACACTATATATATATATATATATATATATATATATATATATATATATATATATATATATATATATATATATATATATGCTGTATGCATTGTCTTTGTGGATCCTCCCAAGATCCACAGAGACAATATACCTCTGAGACTCATCATCCTTTGTCAATGCACCATCTCACCGATTGTTGGGCTTTCTAGCACGTATCATTGGCAGACTTATAGGAAAGGCTGATAAAACAGTTAAGAATAGTGGTGAATTTGTTGAAATGATGAGAGGTCAGAATCCAAGATGATGAGACGATGGTATCTTTCAATGTGGTTTCCCTTTTCACCAACATCGCAGTCGATCTCGCAGTGAGCATCACATTCGACTGGTTGAAATATTCAAACGATTGGAAAATGACGTCAAAACAGCAAACGAACACCTGAGGATTTTGCGAGCTTGCTCGAGATGTGTCTGAACAGCATGACCTTCATCTATGATGGTGCACACTACCGACACATATTTGGCATAGCTCTGGGTTCACCGGTCTCTGCTGTTTTGGCTAATTTGGTGATGGACGAACTCGAACAAAATAGATTTGAGTCTCATAAGTATTAGCTCACACGGAACTGGAACAGATATGCGGATGACACCTTCGTCATTGTGTGTACAAACATGGTAGACCACCTACTGGGACAACTTGGCCAGGTATTCCCCAACATTAACTTCACAATGGAAATTGAAGAAGAAACCAAATTGGCCTTTTTGGATGTGGAGGTTCACCGTAAGCCTGATGGCTCCTTTCAGACTACGGTTTACAGGAAACCAACCCACACCAGTAGATTACTTGATTTTAACACCTGAAACCCAATCTCTCCACAAGCACAGTGTAGCACGGACCTTAGCAGCTCGGGCATGGACGGTGTCATCATCTAAAGTTTAGGCAATTAATGAAATCAGATTGGTTAGAGGAGTCCTGCTCAAAAATGGGTACAACAAGGGGATACTCCCCACATTGGAAGAACCAAAGAGGACAGAACGGAAGGAGCCAGACACCCTTGGACACTGTGTACTGTCATACAACCCGGGCCTTTCTGAAAGGATTGGCAGGATAGTACGTGGCACATGGATTGGTGGAGCCCACAAGCCTCCACGCTCCATCCATATTGTCATTTCAAAACTAAAGGACCCAATACCAACTGGTGATAAATCCAGAGTAGATTCCCATTCATCATTTAAAGACTGTGACCAATTCTACATTAGTGAAACAGGAAGGAATTTGAAACAACGACTAGATGAACATGATAGAGCAATTTGGTTTGGAAAGGTGACCCAGTCAGCCATAGCACGTCATTGCCTGTAATCTGGCCATAAATTTAACTTTGATGCGACCCGTGTCCTAGAAACTACATCGAACAAACTACACAGATTGATTTTGGAAGCATGGCGCGTGAAGAGCCAGGAGGGTGGTCTAACTGGGGAGACGGTGGACATACCCACATAATAAATACTTCTGATGCAAATGGAAAAAAACTGGATGGTGCAAACGGCTGGATAAAGGGAGTAACAAACAACACTCAATCCCAAAACCACATCCGCATGTGCACAACACCCAACGAGAACCCCAATGCTCACACAAACAACACCTCATCATGCCCGACCTGGACACAAAACCAACCGTTTTCGTGCCCCGGAAATTCAAAGGCAACAAGCGCACACACGTGCTCACCCACACGCATACAACACCAGATCACGTGGAAATAAAACCAAAAAAGAAGCAGAGCACCCCGTCGATGATGTAATTGAACATCTTTTTTACGTTTGCAAAATAAAATAATATAAAAAGCACTCCTCCATTTGACCTCGAGCACCAACATGCGACCGGAAATGAGTGGTCGTATCGAAATAAAAACCGGACACGTGCCGAGGCCCGGGGTTATTGTGCCTGAGGAAGCCAGCTGTGAAGCCGGGGAAACGTCGCCTGAGACCGGGTCTGCTCTTGCTTTTTTGCTCAAATTAGCGGAGTCGATCTCGTTTTTACTTTTGTTTGGAAGTGCCTTCTTCTTTAAAAAAATAAAAAAAAATATATATATATATATATATATATATACATACATACGGATCGAATCCCCTCAAGTTGACGAGCCACCAGGGAACAAATCAACTCCCATCACAGCGCTTGCTTCATGACCTGCCAGCAACAAGTGTTGCCTGCCACGCGAGCACATGGTCTCTGCCCTGCTGATCACCAGTCAACAGGTTTGCAGCCAGGAATATTAAATTCAACCGATGAAGCACGCTGACTCGATGACATGACGCTGACTTCATGTACATAAATCATACCAATCCTTCTTCTTCTTCTTTCGGCTGCTCCCGTTAGGGGTCGCCACAGCGGATTATCCGTTATGATCCGCATACTGATTTGGCATAGGTTTTATGCCGGATGCCCTTCCTGACGCAACCCTGGTCACCTCTTACGACACAGGGATAAGGATTGGGTTTCGCCATGATTCCGGGCTGCCCTACACCCTCTCGTAGCGCAGAGCTCCTGTCCTCAAGTGATCCTCCAACCCAAGCCTCCGAGTAGCCGGATTACTAGCACACGCCACTACGCCCGGTATTATAAATCATACCAATCCATCACCTCCAAACTAGGAGGCATCCATATGGTACTCAAGCCATTGCAGACTGAGATTAAAATTGATGGCCATGAATAGACGAAATCAGAGACGTCGATTTAGATTTCGCTCTTGTTGCGGGCTCATCAGGCCAACATACTGATGATCGTTTATTCGTGACCATATAAGGCTCATGAAGATAACAGACTCGAACTCCCTCACTTGACGAGGCAGCACGGCACAAATCAAGTCCCATCACAACGCTTGCTGCACGACCTGCCAGCAACAAGTGTTGCCTGCTACTCGAGTACATTTTCTTTGCTCACCAACCTCCATCAAGGAGAGATGGAGTCAGATATTTATGATGTTGAGGCAATTTAAAGGCATGACATGATGCGCTGCATTCATGAGGTCTGACAAGGCCAAATTCGGTTTGTAGTTTCACCTTTTCAGCCACTCACCATTTGAAGTGCTAGCCTGCAGTTATGGTGAAATACGTTACAAGTTTGCGACGGGAAAAAGAGATGCCATGGTATTGAGTCATGTCTTTAAATCGCCTTCACATCATATATATATATATATATATATATATATATATATATATATATATATATATATATATATATATATATATATATATATATATATATATATATATATATATATGCACTATATATATATATATATATATATAGACCCAATACTTAAGTGGGCTGTCGCCACGCTGGCGATGAGGTCCTTGGGTTTGAGTCCTGGGATGAGCAACAAATTTTTTCACACTAGCCCCATGCAGGTATTTATTCCTGTTTATTAAAAAAAAAAAAATTACAGCAATGATTGATGAATCGGTTCTTCTGTTAGCAATTCTCGCTGATTTGAATGACACCGATTTGAATACACTCGTTCATTTATGTTGTATTCTTCCCTTCGACTGTACGTGAGTTCATTTAGTCAGTTGTGTATTGAGCAGTTGGTTGCATGGCAATTAAAATCCGCACAAGTTGTTTACGGCGCTTTGCTGTACATTGGTCGATGCTCAGAGCTTCCAGGAGCTCATGACGATTGATGGACGAATGAGCTCAAAATTGAATCCAGTAAAAGGGGAAAAAAAAAAGGTTTTGTTTGCCTTCAAATGGAATTCCATGGACGCGATGGAGATTGAAATGAGGCTATTGTGAAAGATGGTGTTGGATCGACATCTCAACAATGCCATTTCCCACGATGGAGCCCTGCACTAAAAGTCCTGTCAATTGACCCAGAATCAGCTTTTTCTTTTTGCCATTTTCAGCACATCTTAATATTGCTCCCCGAAGCCGTATGAAATCTGCTCAAAGAGATCATGCGGACCTGGCTCATTAGCCGGAAGTTTGGAGCAGGCTCCATACTATAGAGTGTCGGTATTTTTTAAATTTGATTTCCCAGAAGTGGTTTCATGAAACATGGTTGTACCTCACTTTTCATCGGCGCTCACTTTTTGAATAGCAATTAAAAATCCATGTGTCAAGCCTGGAGTGGTCATGATTGGAAGGCTGAGATGACAAAATAACATGTTGAACTCCTGTTTGTCATTAGACAATGTACAAATGAACTGTACTCGGGACAAAATGTCATCTCCATGCTCATTCCATTAAAACTGTCTTTTTTTTTCTTTTTACTTTACTGTAACTTGGTACAAACTTTTTGAGATCTGAGGAGTACCGTACTCTTTACGGAGTGTTGGAGCTGCCGAAGCAATTCATTGGCATGGGTTATTGCTGGGTGGTTTGCCGTTGCTTTCCCAGTTGTAAGTCAGAGCAGGAATTTGTAATTTGTTCATGGTGCCGACGATAGTTCGCGTACTCGTTGTGTACCCTTTGTGTATTCTGGTGGATGTTAAGGATCCATTGGCGAAGGACACTCAGTGTGACCACTCCTTGGCTTTTTTCACAAGATCTTGGCTATTCGTTGTTCACCTTGGCGTCTTGGGTTTCTATAGGTTTTCTGTTATCGTCGCTTTTCCGAAACCTTGTGAATTCTTGGCTTTTTTTCATTGGCTCACCTTGGCATTTATGAAAATGAGGAGTGGTCACACTGGATACCATGAGGTGTTTAAGATCCACCAATGACTGCTGGCAGATGGGACTTCCAGTTTAACGTACATCCGAGGGTCTGCACACACATTGATGTCTCGCCCTACCTTCTAAACACCAGGATGAGAGTTTGTAGCTGAGTCGGGGTTCAGATCCAGGCTATACGGCTCAGAGGAGAGTGTGCCTACCTCGAGCGTCTCGGCTATCCCACCCTCCCAGTGTGGACTTTAAAGATCAATATTTTTTTGCGATAGATTCAGATATTTGCAAAAGTGTTGCTTTGCTCATTAAAAAGCTGCTTCCATTTCGTCCAAAATTCATGAAGCAAGGAAGAAAAACAAACAGCATTGTAATACTCATACACAGGGCTGCACAGTGTTACTGTATATGTATGTCCCATGTTCTAGTCTGTGTTCTCATTCATGTCAGTGATAAATACCAATGTGCTAAGTGGGTGTACTGGCTACCGTGGTGACACTAAATAAGCAGGAACTAGCAATGTAAAGTGGGGGTTCTGGTTAGTTGTTTAACCGCTAGGATTAGTGAATGCCTTAGTGATATTGCTGCATTAATTCTGAGCTGAGCTTTGTTAATGAGCAATGGAATTACCATTAAGCTATTCGACTTGTGAAGTTAATTTATTTCATTCTTTAATTGATCCTCTTGTATTAGTTGTATTTGATTATGAGGAGCTATCTATTTATTACGTATGCAAATGTGGTGTTATGTTTGATTTTTCCTCCCACCACCGAGTCTTCATTTGGCTTTATTTAATTGCAATGCATTCAGTTTTAAACTTTCTGGGAATGCTGTACATACACACATTCATCAACCAAATCTCAGTATTATGTATCTGCTATATCTGCTATGTAGCTCAGTATGCGCAGTCTTCCTGCTCCAAACTTCCATGAATGTCTCAATTAGCGGCATACTCATCGCTGAGTTATCTGTGGAGTTTGGTTTTAATTAAAAATAGCCATGCTGCTAAAGTTGGCTTAATGGTTATGGTGGTGGGCTTGGGATCCTCATGTCCTTAGTTCAAATCACGCTCAGCTGTTGAATTAATACCAGGTGGGGTTGACTCTGCCTGTCATCCTTCCGAGGTCGGCAAAATGAGTGCCAGCTTGCTGGTATCCTGTGTCAGAGTGGCAACCCGTCCAGGATTGTGCCCAATAGCCAAGGAGACTGCGTAGGCAGCACCAACGCTCTGCACAGAGTATGGTCCCAATGGATGGATGGATGGATGGCTTCGAATCCAAGGATCCTGATTTGAAATCTCCCTCGGCTGTTGAATTAATACCAGGTGGGGTTGACTCTTCCTGTCATCCTTCCAAGGTCGGAAAAATGAGTGACAGTTTGCTGGTCTCCTGTGTCGGAGCGGCGACCCATCCAGGATTGTGTCCAATAGCCAAGGAGACTGCTTCGGCAGCACCAACGCTCTTCACAGAGTATGGTCCTGATGGATGGATGGCTAGAGTGTATAGAAGTTCATCTCAGAAGGAGCATGCGGTCCTTTAACTTGGGATGTGAAGCTCTGTGACGCATATGCATATGGATTGCAGAATCTGGGCAAACTCCCTGCATTCACTTACCTGTATAATACCACCTCCTGCAAAATGAGTGAGTGCTCAGATATGGAAAATGACACAGGCGTGAGAGACCAAATGGCCTTTATCTATCTCTTAATTTCCATTGAACTTGTGTCAATCAATGCTCAGTTCAAGAGGGAAATGCTTGATGCTTGGAGGAACCCCCCCCCCCCCCCCCCCC
>BROF01003335.1:38426-49098 GCA_024346535.1 Eptatretus burgeri | reverse complement strand
GACAATACATAAGGACAAAAACATCAGAGGTGAAATCTCATCAGATGTGTATTAATACAATGATGAATTCGCAAGCTTTGCGATTCGGGATTGCTGCTTGAGTCATACGATTTGACTGGTGCTTGGTGCAGATGCTCAGGGATGAAATAACAAAGATTCTCAGTGAGGAATGTCGCACACCTATTGTTTTAATGCAACGCAGGTCTGACCGTGCACCCGAGGGTCCGTCGATTGTGGTTGTCTGGCGGTTTCACTGTATTCGCGTCGCCGCTTGCAAAGTCGGAAACACTCTATGAATTCCGAAGTCAGTTGATTAAAACAGTTTGCTTACTTTGTTTTTGTTATGCCGAGTGCATCTCACATGCCTGATGTCAAAACTCACTACCGTTTGAAGGGGGAGAGACAAGGCGTCAGAAACAATGGCACCAACTGGTCATTGAAGCCCGAGGCGGCTTGCAGAGTGGGACAATGGCTGCCGGGGCGTGAGGCTCCCGTGCTTTTGTCCTCAATTCTGCGACAATTTTGACAAGCCACGACTGTGCTGCAGATAGGTGGGGGGTGTAGGGTGCACGGAAGCTTGATGTACGAAGAGGAGAGCGGGCGGGAAACCTGCGAGCCTGTGACCGTGGGCCTAACGGCGAGGTGTCCACGCCTCACTCGAGTCGTACATTAATCTGCTAATGGCAGCATTTGAGAGTTACAGCTTTGTAAATGTACAGACGCCTTTGCCTCTTCATTCCATCTTGTGGGATCTGTCTCACTATTCGTCCACATTATCCCCCCCCTGTCCCCCAGTCTGCCTTCCTTTTTCATTCACACCTCCCCCCCCCTCAACATCTCTCATGCTTGACTATATCCCTGCATGTGCTCTTATATTCAGTTGCTTTGCTCTCTCATAAACCAATCAGGTTGGTTGCCTGTTGGGATTGTGAGAGAGGGGGTTAGAGGGAAAAGGAGAGATGAAGGGGGGGGGGGCTTTCAGTCAAAGCTGTCCGCCTGTGTTTCCAGCCAGAGGAGAATATGAGAATTAAATCAAGTCTCATGTCTGTTTGTGGTCGCTTTCAGTCCTCGTAACTCGTCATCTCATGCTCTGAAGGCTTCGCCATGAGCCTTGACCGATAGAAACATGGTATAAAACTTTGAGGCCTGAGGCAGAACACAGCACGAGGTCCGGCTGCTTGCTCAGCGCTCGGATGCGGACAGAGTGCTTTCCTTCCATTTATTTATTTATTTAATTTTAGTCCCCCACCGAATGGGCCTTGTGTATGGCTCCCTGGCTTTCGCCATCACCAGCTATCTCCGCTGCTTAATAGGCAGCAGGTCTATGCTGCAGCACCGAGGGCAGCGAGTTGTGCATGCTATGTACAAAACAATATTATAAGTTAATTATATTTATTCCCAAAAGAGTCCCAAGGATAGGCATGAGGGGGAAAGTACTGGGAAAGCAAACAGGGAAGGAGGGGAGGGTGGAGGAGTCGTAAGCCAGCCAAGCAGTCTCGGGGGTCTTCACAATTAATCTGCGCCATCCCCGACACGGTGAAAGATGCTGAGAGAGTTTTTTTTTATGCAAACACCAAGATCATTTAATATGCTCATACCAAGTAGAGTGACCTTTCTTTAGATATTCTTTGTCTTGCTAGGATGAGGTGTAATAAATGCAAGCTAATGTATATTTCTTTCTTTTTGTTGTTGTTGCTCTTCCTATTTGTCATAATGGATTTAAAGTTCATATCAGTGTGACCACTCCTCATTTTCATAAATGCCAAGGTGAGTCAATGAAAAAAGCCAAGAATTCACAAGGTTTGGGAAAAGCGATGATAATAGAAAACCTATAGAAAACCTAGACTAGCCAAGGTGAACAACGAATAGCCAAGATCTTGTGAAAAAAGCCAAGGAGTGGTCACACTGGCTCATATCCCATGTTCAGTCTAAATCAAAAGTTTCTCCAGTCTGTTCCTTTCACCCAACATCATACTACCAAATACTGCTGGACAACAACAGTCTGCTAAAAATTAAAAAAATAAAATAAAAGGCATTGTGGAGGGGGGGGGCATCAGAGCTGGAATTAGCAGACCAGCAAGCATGAGGCCGAGGCCTAGCTGCAGGTTCCCGCCGTAAATCGCCACGGCGCCACAGAAAGGACTCATTCAGCCGGACTGGACAAGCCAGAGACAGGCCCACATTACCGCCATGCAAATTTTGATTCCTCGACGCAATAGCTTGTGTTAATGCATCGTTTTAATGACATCCAGGTTGGTGATGGCGGTGCTGGATTGGCAGGAAGGAAGGATGGAGGCTGTGGGAAGCCCGGCTCTCAGCCTAACACCCTACGAATTATGGGTAAAGGTTTCCTATTATAGAATATTAATTCTGATTTTGCTGTCAGTGTAGTGATGCACAGATGACGGATTATAATCCTCTTTGTTGCCCTCGCATACCTGGCACAAAAAGGTCTGTCATGTCACCTCCAATCTGCCTGCTTCAGTGAACTAACTCACAATGGGGTTTCATCAAAGGTGGAGAGCTAACACCACATTAACACCTAGTCTTCACTTTTACCATTATTCGTCGTGCTATTATCCATTATGGTTCACAAACGGTGTGCACACGGTGGATCGGTGATCCATATCCCATCGTTGGTCAATTCCCCACCGAGATGTAATGGACATTTTGCTGAACTCCAAACAAATGTCTTTATGGATTGAATGCTTCTTTTTTTGTGAGTTTTTTTTTTCTTTTCTTCTTTTTCACCACGATAGCAATCGTATGTTGCGAGTGATATTTTGCAGTCGTTTTTTTGAAAACAAACTGCATTTGACGGTGCATTCGCACTCGTCCCAGGTGTGCCAGGTGAACCGAGTGAGATTTTTCAGTGCGTTGCAGTATTTGATCCCCAGCCTGCCAACCACTATCTCGTATGCCGTCTTCTTCTTGAAAAAAAAAATTCATTGTCAACATTAATTATATATTATTATCCCCTCGCTTTTCGAAAAAAAAAAAAAAAAACCCGAGAGATATTGAAATCGGCTCCACCTGTCCGTCTGTCTGTCTGTCCGTCCGTCCGTCCATCACGCGATCTCCTCCTAAACGGTTGTGCAGAAATTCACCAAACTTGGTAGTTATGATCAACCTCATGGTACGAAGGTGCAGGACGGTAAGCAGGTGAGGTTAAAAGGTCAAATACCAAAAATGCAATTACGGGCACATTTTTAAACATTTTTTCAATTAAACTCTGTGTATGCAATCAGCATTGGGGTATGCATTAAATGTGTAACGATATCTTGAATTTGACCCCTGGTTCATGCCCCATGAGGTGGGGACATAGGGTTACAGGGGACAAAACGGGGGGGAAAAATTTTCACTCAAAATTCGATATTGAGTCATTCCTGGTGGAACGTTTTGCCTTCTTTCAACTTTGCTTCAGGTGGGAAGCATGGGGATTTGTGATAACACGCCATTGACTTCGCTTTAGTTAACATTATTGATGTTTTGTTAACAGTATAATAATAATTAAGAAGATGATTTATTCCTCCACCATCTCATCTGATGAACCATGGTGCCCACATTATAATGCTCAGAGCAAAGAAGGAACCAGACTTGGTGAACACTATCAAAATTGTAACTACGGCGCAATGTTGACGTTGCAACTCATTGTTTTATTTTATCTTTTTTTTTTACACAATGTCGAGACTTATGCTCGTAGAATAGCAAGGTGACCGACTGTAAAAAGGCAACATACTGACACGATGGCAGAGGTGCGGCAACTGTCAGACACAGAGGAGAAGAGGGGAGGAAACACAGTTCCCAACAAGTAAGAGGATTGGGTTTGTTTGGGGTACCAAGGGTTAAAAAAAAATATCGTGGGTATGGATTGGGGAGGAGAGGCTGGAGCCATGAGATGGAGGTGCACCACCTTCTTGAAAGCCAGGAGGTAATTGCGGGATTGAGCAGTCTCCCATAGGTAGTTCCACAAATTCGAGAAAAGAGGTGTGCGGTAAACCTGTAGTTTGGGAGTTTATCCAGGAAGGAGGTACTGGAAGAACTTGTGCTTCCTTACGGAGCTGCGGAGAGGAAGAGGGCTGAGAGAGCAGAGGGAGCTGTTCCACAGTATCGGACGACATACTAAGTTGTTTTGGTAAATACTGTATAACATTTAGGGAAACTTAAGTAATTTTGCTGGAAATGTCATGATAACATTACATGGGAATGCTGTACTTCTTTTCTACTCACAAATGCAGCACCTGAGTGCTGTTTGCATCATGTCCGTGATGTGCTGCTGTCTGCCACATAATTGTTTATTTCACTTGGATGGGAATATAAATGTTAGATCAGGTGGAGAGCTGGCAGGTTAACTCACTGGTGTACGCACTCGCCTCTGAGGTGTGTAGCCTGGGTTTTAACCTCGACCCACCTATAAACTACCACCTTGGTGTTTGGTCTGCAGGGCGATGCATCAATGTGTGCGCCGTCCATCAGAGGGACGTTAAACCGGAGGACCCTTCTACAAGCATTGGTTGCTTGTGAACATTAAATATTCCTACTGTCTTTTGTGAAGTGCAGGCGAGTTATCTCCGGCATCGTGAAGAAATTTCATCTTCCTGCCCTCACCAAGAGTAGGCCCATCAGCGGTACAGCCATGCTCCCATCAATGATGCAAACAAGCGGTCAGGTGCTGCACATGAATGAATGAATTGCTTTTAATTGAGCCACACCTCCCACAGTTGTTCGCACTGCTCGAAACACCGATGTGTCGACCAGTGTGAAAACCTTCCTCTTCACTACCCTCAATCTCTTTATAAAAGGATGAGTGGGAATTGTCCCCCCCCCACCCCTGATTACATGAGTCATGGTGGGCGTGTTGGAGAAAACTGTGGGGGGCGGCATGGTCTCCTTAAAGGTGTTTCACCACCTGTTTTAACTCGTCATTTGTTTTTTGAGAATGTTTTTCATCACATTTCTGTTCATCAGCGAGTCTTCATTTTCGAGAAAAAAAATAAATACATGAACAATTCCTTAAGTTTCATCTTCAACATTTGAGGTGCCAAGAAAATGCGGTTCATAATAGGCGATGCTCCCCGCATCCCTCCAAAGGAATAAGTTAAAGTGAAGTGAACAGTAATTTTATAAATAACTCTTTTGCTACAAACTTAAGGTAGAACCTCAACAACATCAGAAATAATATCATAAGAGAAAAGAGATTATTGGAATAACTACCAGATATCCTCGAAACAATGGCTTTGAATGTATTATGTGCCGGCACTTTGCAATCTACCAAAAGCTGACGTTGCAGTCGGTGTTGAATTACCAATCGTTGATATGCAACCGACCTCGGCATGACGAGCAGAACATCTTCAAGACTTACCGACCGGCCAAAATAAATCCTAAACAAAGACTTCAAATTGTCTTTAGAGAGTCCTAACTACAACCTGGATTCCAGGCTGCAGGTTAAAATCTTGCACTAACGAAGGAGATGAATGACCCCGCAAGAAAGCATAAAGATTCCCTCGGAAAGAGTATGGTGTACACTGACCCTTCAGGATGCAAGGTCGAGAAAGGCAGGGAGAAGGTAAGAAATTGGCATGACACCTACCTTGGCAAACTGCCTGATATTCCCATCCAATGCTCTATAACCATTGGTCGCAAAACATCACGCCTGATCGGAGGGTGTGCGGATGGTGTGCTTTGAAGAACACCGTGTGGAAGTGGATAAACAGCATGTATTTGAGTTTTCATTACCTCCGCCACCAAAGGTGGATGGAGGTTATGTTTTCAACCTCTGTTTGTCTGTGAGCACGATATCTGAAAAAGTTGTTGACGGATTAGGACGAAAATTGCTGAATGAGTGGCGTCGGTGACAAGAGCAAGCCGATTCGATTTTGGAGGTCCTAATGCAGATCCGGCCTATCAGTGGGATACAAAATGTAAACTGTTCACCCTGGCGGAGGGATGCTCCCGACCATTGTTAACTTCGAGTGCTGTTCTCGTTAACTTCCATTTTTAGGGAAGGGTGACATGCATTTCAAAAGCAAAAGTATATTCACCTTTCTGTGAGTAGTCTTCAGAAAAACCATTATTTTTGTATTGAGCAGCTGTCTGCTGTTTGCATCACTTCTGTGCTGCTGCCAGGGTGCCCCCTGTATGATAGGGCAGAAAGATGGAATTTGCTCGATGACTTCACCTTGCATAAAATGCCATGGAATCTTTACTTCCACCAGTAAATGCTGCCGGACAGGACCCTGTTTGAACATCGATTTTATCGCAGTGTTACCAATGAGAGCCAATGGCGACTTATCGAAGTAACGACTGAAACTTTATTAGATGTTGAACGATCCAGCAGATAACACCAGCAATTTCCTGCTTTGGTCGGAATATAACGCTCGAGCAATTCAATCACTCGGACACCAGGTTGACCAACCAGGCCAGTCGGTTACGATTCGATTGACGTTTGAGTAGCTACTGCTCTACAGATAACGCCATGTCCTACTTTTTTATTTCGGTCACTCGGTACTTGTAAAATCCATAGTTCCTGTGGTTAAGCGCACTACTTGTTCAGTTTATGGATCCTAAGTATATTGGACTGGTGTAAAAAAAACCCTTCAAGAATTCCCCAGCGACTGACCCCCAATTCTCTGGATGCATTTTATTGGAAATGGATCGTTTTTTTGCACAAGGCCTTGCCAACACAACTGGCTGTGGCAGTATATTGGAAATGTCGCAGGTGGTGTGTGTGTGTGTCTGTGTGTCTGTGTGTCTGTGTGTATGTAATATGTGTATCACCGTGGCAATGTCGCTATACCTTTCCCAGTGTTCTCCACTCCTCACCCCTTCAAACGAAATTAACTTGATCAAATGATAGATTTAATTAATGGGGTGTTGATGTGATGGAAGGAATGGTGATCCAAATGGCCTTCTCCTGCTTCAAAGTTTATTTGTATATCCTCATATAATTACTTACATCAACCCCTACCCCCACCACTCCCCCTCCCTCCCCCACCTTATTTAAGTGCTCCTGTTTCAACCTCAGCAGATACTGTTGTGACTTTGAGTCACATCACAGCAGCACTCTGTCATTCTTCAATCCTATTACATTATATTGAACAATATTTGATTTATTTTCCACTCATTGGTAAAGATAAATGGTGTTGGGACTGTTGCCATGCTTTTGTGTCATAATGACTGACACGATCGCTCAGAGGTAGTGCACTTAGCTTTGAGCTCTCTTGTCTGTTCGATTCTTGGCCTGACTATAAACCGTCAGATTGGTGTTTTGCAGGCAGGGTGTTTCATCAATGAGCATGCCATCCTTCGGAGGGGACATTAAGCCAGATGTCCTGTCTGCTCGAATTCGCCAGTGGACGTTAAAAGATGAAACTTTTTTTGTTGTTGTTGTTGTTGTTGTTGTCAAAAAAGGTATAGTGTGCCACATCCCAATGAAATTCCAAATTCTGAACACATAGGGCATCGGTGACACAACCATGTATCCTGGGAATATGACTGGCATCAAATGCTATGGACGTCCACCATGAGCCATATTGACATCATCAGATATAAAGTTTCATAAATACTCTATATCTGTATCATTTGTGTCAGACAAAGCTTCTCTAAGATAAAGTCGTCATCACAAGGAAACATTATTCTTCCTCTAACTACATCCCTGATGACAATTGTGCACAAAAAAAAATGTTTATCGTGTGCAATCGACTTTGAAATGCAGGACTTTGTTGTTGTCTGTTTGTTCCCCTCAGCGTTTCATCAAAATGGCTTCCTGCTTTCGCATGCTCTGCCCGGAGTTCACAGCAAAGACGAACACCCAGAGACAAAGCACGATGGCAAAGATCGGCTCACAACGGAGCAAGGCAAGGCTCTCGACACCAGTTGCACACTGAAAGAAAGGGAGAAACAAATAAACAAAATATGGGTCACTTAAGGACGTTCAGTTTCCAAGGTCCGAGTATTCGTCTTGAATGGGGAATGACGGTTAAGTGATGGCGTGATGCAGTTTCATTTAAATATTAATCACGTCTTTGTTGAGGTTGGGCGTTTTGTTGCACATGTGAATCTCACGATTTGTGTCGGAAGATCACAGACTGCAAAGGGACAAAGAAGACTGGGTCAGGAAAAACTGGGATAAGACCGGGACAGACTGTTCAGAGTCTGTTTGAGCCAAGCGAGGCTGACAGAGGCACCCGGTAAATATTTGCAGCGGGCAGCGGCCAGCTGCTCATGACAGATGACATGCCGTCTCCACGGCGGCCGGCACTGTTTGTGTCCTGGCGTTCAGGGACGATAGCCACAATTAACGCAGCGCAAACCCATTAATATGCAAATGAGTGAGACACACAGGGCAGGCGAGCATTGGCTGTACTTCTCTGGGATTATGTCTGTCTCGTTAGCGATCTTGGCATACCCAAACCAACGGTCCACCTTCATGGCTGCCAGCCAGCGACTGTATCAACAATGACAATCGTGTAACATATTGAGCCATCTGTGATGTCCCTGGATTATCATCACTCCCACAGGGTGAGAGACACACCAGGTATTCAAGAGCAGAATAGGCAATACATGGTTCAGATAAATTTTTACCTGTTTTCCTATCATGAATGTCCTGAACTTTTGTTGTCTCCATTGCTGTCTCCTCTTTTGAAAACCGAAGGCGCACCACCAACTACGGCAGCTGTCTAGCAAGGTAAAGCCCAGTTGCGACGTTTCGCCAACTGGATGGTCTTCATCTGGGACTGTGTAGGCATCGTGCACCTGGTGTTAAACACCCTCTAAGGGGAGAGACGCGGTGGCATCACATGACTATGATATGTATACGGTGAGACCTAACCTCATTTACATCATCGCCTTGCTTGTAACATAGTGTGGTCAGATATGTGTGGGGGGGGTAAACTTAAATTAACATTTTAACTTCTATCTCTGCCAAGAGGAAAGAGTTTTATTTTTGCATAAAAGAGGCCATGAATCTAATCATGATAAGAAAAACCAGATGGTACCAAAGGCAACCGTTGAATAACAATGATGTTAAAAGACACAGCCTCTGAAATTGCAAACGAAGCAAAAGGCAGTCACAAGAACAAGTTATCACTGATATAACCAAAAACGTCATCAAGGAATGGAAATAACCGAAACAAGGCACAACGGTTTAAAAAAAAAAAAAAGGTTTCATGAACATACTGTGAACTGAACAAGACTCCAGATAGGAAGATGAGAGAAGGCAGAATACACTTCAACATGATAGAAACTTTGAGAAAAAAATAATGGAGTGCTTGCTGGGAGATTCGCCTCAGAGAAAGAAAATGGAAGCATTGGCATCAATATATTGAGATCATCTATCTATAATTCCAGCTGTGTGTGTGTGTGTGTGTGTGTGTGTGTGTGTGTGTGTGTGTGTGTGTGTGTGTGTGTGTGTGTGTGTGTGTGAGTGTGTGACCGCCGTTTCTCGACAACCAATGGTCCGATCTCATTGAAACTTGACAGATATATTGCTGGGGACCTGAGTATGTGCCTTTTCAAGGTTTGATATTAATCGGACAAGTGCTTCCCAAGTTATGGTCATTTA
Source organism: Eptatretus burgeri (assembly GCA_024346535.1). Lineage (NCBI taxonomy): Eukaryota > Metazoa > Chordata > Myxini > Myxiniformes > Myxinidae > Eptatretus > Eptatretus burgeri. The sequence goes on along the minus strand of BROF01003335.1, from coordinate 39,536 downwards.
TTTACCAAACCAATGACAAGACACGTTGTTGCGTGGACGTGGCCGATGGGAAAGGGAAGCTCAGCCGCGTTCGCCATTACGGGTTACAACGTACGGACTTCCAGATCCATTACGGGTTACAACGTACGGACTTCCGGATAATGATGACTAAGTGTATTCTAATAATTTCTCGATTTCTTTTGCGCATTTATAGATGAACACAATGCCCCAAGTTATGATAGTTTTCGTATTAGAGGGTGTATAAATTTCGGTAACATCAGAGTGCTGGTATGCTCCGAACCAGGAAGTAAATTTTTTTCTCTCTTCTCTTTTTGTTTTTCCTTGCCACGACATTGCAAAAAGGTAAAATACGTTGGCACTAATTGAATAATTGGGTATTAAAAGTAAATTGCGAATAATCGTAACTGCGAATAATATTCGAACTTCCGGGCCACGCACGTACGGGCACTCGAGAGCGAAGAAACGGCCTGTGTGGTTGTTGTTTTTTGCTCGCGGTTTGAATATTTATTTATTAATTTATTATTATTATTATTATTTTTTTTTACAGGCACGTACTAGTCTATCTATAATTCCAGCAATCTCTGTGTGTGTGTGTGTGTCTGTCTGTTTGTCTGCCGGTCCGATCTGATTGAAACTTGGCAGGAATATTCCCGGGGACCCGCGGATGTGCCTTTTCGAGGTTTGATATCCATCGGACGAGCGGTTCCCAAGTTACGGCCATGTATCTGTGAACCAATGACAGGACATGGTGCTATGACATCACGAATGACATCACAATTAATGTTTATTTAATTAATTACTTTTTTTTTTTGAAGGATTGACGTCACAATTCTTCTTCTTCGTTTGGTATGACGTCACAATCGACACTGGGGAACTGGGTATGTGCCTTTCTCTGGATATGTGCCATACCTGGGTATATGCCAAACTCCCAAGATTTGATTATTATTCAAATTATTAATTAATCCCAAGGTTTGAATTTTCCCGAGGGAAACAGCTGTTTCCCAAGGGTTTGAAAGCTGTTTTTTCCCAAGGTTGGAATTCATCGTTGTGCTTGGTAGACATTTGTGAATACATTTACAGAGAGAGGGATGAGAGAGGAGGGGGAGAGGA
>BROF01003335.1:0-25997 GCA_024346535.1 Eptatretus burgeri | reverse complement strand
ATTTTTAATGTGCATCTCCCTCCTCCCCTCTCTTTCATTGTAATCTTATTTTGGCTTGTTGATGAGCCCTTAAGACAGAAACGCATGTCTAAGACTTTAGATTGAGATACAGGCTTTACCATCTCCCCTTAAGAGTTATTGTCTTTGCTGAGTCTATGGAGAGATCTCTATCCCTCTTTCTCTCATTTATCATAGCAACGGATGTCTGCCCTTTCCTGTTTTCCGTCTTTTCTTAGTTACATTTCCTTTGTTTTGACAAGCTTTGCTGGTTTTTTTGTTTTGTTCTTACTTTGTTTGTTTGGATTATATAAATCTCTTTTCTCTTCTCTCTCTTCCCTTCTCTTCTCTCCCTTTCTTTCCGATCGACCATCAAATTCAAATTTTGATATGGTAATTATCACAAGTACATACTCAAACACACACACCCTTGTTGGGAAATTGTTTGGCTGTCCATCTCCTACAACTTGTACCTATTATATATATATATATATATATATATATATATATATCACCATGGCCCCTGGGAAGGAACAATTTGCTGCTGTTCTTTACCAAAATGGCCACATCGTTTTCTCATTGGATAAATGTGATTAGGGATGCAGAACAAACGGAGTTCCCATAACACTATGATCACTCACAGTGACGATCTGGGGTTTTTTTGGTTTATTTTCCTCCACCACTGAAGGTGGATGGAGGTTATGTTTTCTCCTTTGTCCGTCTGTCTGTCTGTCCGTCTGTGAGCAGGATATCTCAAAACGTTATGGACAAATTCAGACGAAATTTGGTGCACAGGTTGGGACGAAATTTGATTCTTCACCATTGAGAGATGGGGCTAACTAAAAGCGACACACTGGAAAGCACGATATCTCAAAAGGTTGTGGACGAGCTATGACAAACCTGGATACATGAGTTGGCTAGGTGACAAGAACAAGCCCAATATATTTTGGTGTGTGACAAAGACGGATTGTCCGGATGCAGATCCGGCCTATCGGTGGGATACAAAATGTAAACTGCTCAGCCTGGCGGAGGTATGCATTCCACCGAGTGCTGTTCTAGTTTTAAATTGCACTAGTTCCTTATATTATTATTTGCAATGAAGTGAGAAAGGATAATCAAAGCTTTGATGACTATGCAAGCCAGATAGCATCATGTGATCTATGCTGGAAGATGCCCTTTGTACTCTGCATTTGGAAAAGGTGGAAACTATTATCAGAGAGCGAAGGCTACCAGTTCAAAAATGTACGTCGGTACCAGACATCTTCCAGTTTCACCTTTTATGGCCAACATACAACTTCAGACATACACTTCTGTTGATTGAGTGGGGAGGGTGTCGTGGCCTGTGAGTTCACTGAAGTTCTTTTTGCAATTTAGGAGCAATTAAGGATTGCTGAGAGATGCAGAATATGTGTCCATGGAGCTTTATAGAGTAAAGAAAAGGTAACGTAAACTCTTGTGGAATCTCTTTCTTCTTCCCCTTTCTTTCGGCTTCTCCCATCTATATGCGGCTGCCACAATGCTGGTTGATCACCCTTCTCCATCTCCTCCTGTCAGTCACTAATTCTTCTTCCAATCCCACAACTTCTAAATCTCTACCCACTGCATCCTTCCATTCAGTCTTTGGCCTTCCTCTTCTCCTTCTTCCTGGCAGTCCCATCTCCATCACTTGCCTCACCACATACTCTCTCCTCATTAGATGGTCAAATTTAGTGTCTTTTCAGCTACGTTTTTCGATGCTTCCACAATCTTCACTGCCCCACTGATGTACTGGTTACTTCTTCTTCTTAATTCGTATGCAGCACAAGGCTGCAGGGTAGCATCATCAGCTGAGGGCCTGGCTGTGCCACAGATGCAATGCCCTCTGCTGGTTATGGCAGGAATTTGGAATTTGTCCATGGTTCCATCAACAGTTCACCTACGCTTCTCAAAGTACAGCATGAGATCTTTAATGTCCACCAACGAATGCTGGCAGACGGAATTCCCGTTTAACGTCCATCCTAGGGACGGCACATACATTGATGAATCTCCCTGCCTGTGAAACACCGGGATGACAGTTCAAAGCTGGGCCAAGATTCAAATCCAGGCTCGACAGCTTAGAGGTGATTGTGCGTACCTCTAGGCCATGCTGTCAGCCCTTACTGGGTGCAGATCTTGTCCTTTCTTATCACTCCACCCATGCATCTCAGCATCCGCATCTCATTTGTATCCATATTCTATTCCTCTTTCTTTGATGTTGCCCAAGTTCCGGCACTATATAACAAAGCAGGTCTCACAACTGTCTTATAAATTCTTCTTTTCAGTTTCAGCTGTACTTTTCTATCACACACCACTTCACTGCACTTCCTCCAGTTATTCCAAACAGAATTAATCCACTGCTTAATTTCCATTCCCATATTTCCATCTTCTCCCACCACTGACACCAGGTACATGAATCTACTCACTTTCTCCAGATCGTCTTCACCCGTTATCTTTACACCTTCAGCCCGATCATCTTCAAACTGACAATCCTCTTCAAACCGAGGCTCAAACTGACAATCAATATCTTTGATCTACTTATCTTCATACTCATATCCTCCAGCACTTTTCTTCATTTCTCCAGATACTCTGTCAGATTATCATCATCCCCACCACACAGCTCAATGTCATCTGCAAACAACATTGACCATAACACTTCCTGACTCCATTGCTTAGTTTGAACATCCATGACAATCTGGAAGAGGAAGGGGCTCAGCGCTGATCAATGCAATCCAACTTTAACTTCAAAACTCTCACTCTCTCCCACACTGCTACATACTCTTGTCTGGCACCCCTTATTCATGTCCTGCAATATAGTCGTACATACTTATCAGGCAGGACTCCATGGATACTTGCATAGCTTCAGACTTCCTCCTTAGTCACCTGGTCATAAGCCTTCTCTATATATTGGGGAATATTGTCCCCAAGTAATTATTCACCATATAATAATATATACATTGGAGGATATGTTTGGGTGTTTTCATTATATTTCTTGTTCGGGTTAGGTCTGGCCTGACTCCCCTCTCCTACCTCTGCCCTTCCGTAGCGACTGCAGGTCACATGCATCCTCAAGAAACTCTCAGCTGTGTTAATTCGTATGCTTATGCTCCTGATTGTGGAACTGTCTCCCTGTGTCTGTTGCCTCGTCCTCACTTTATTCTTTCAAATGTGCTGTCCATCACTATCCCATGCACACCCAATACATATCGACAATCTCTCCTTGCCCATTCTGTTCCTCTTCGGGCTATTGTTACTCATTTATGCGTTATTCCACCTTTCCTACTGTGTACGTCTCCCCTCCTCGCTCCTACCAATACCAGCTGTTTATTTCTAAACCTGCTGCCCTTTGTCTTTTAGCAACTCCACAAGCCGAAACCTTTGTTTAAGGAAATGGTCTAATCAATCATTGACATCATCTACACAGATTAATAATGGTTGCCATCATGGCAGTTCACAGGTGACAAGTGAACACCAACACCATTTTTGTTGTTGTTGTTGTTGCGGAGCTGCAGCCAACACGACAACCACACTCTCATCAGCCTGCTGCCAAAGAATGAAGGAATATCTAAAAAAAAGATCACATCATTCCCTATCTGCAATTTCAAGCAAGGATTTGGCACTTGGCCAGGGTGTCGCTATGACTTCACCTCCTGTTCATGGAAATATACTGTGGGATCTTTAATATCCACCAACTATTGCCCATATGTGGGATACCCTGCTTAATAGGCCGTCCGAGGGACCTTAGCACTTTCATGCAACGCCCTGCCAGTGAAGATCCCCAATCTGACAGTTTATAGTTGACTCGGGAATCAAACTCAGGCTCTGCAGCTACAATGGCAAGTGTGCTACCTCTGTGCCATCCTGTTGGGCCTACATTACTGTAGTGAATGACAAGTATTGACATGTAAATCTGCAAGCATGAAAATTTATCGTTCCTGAAGTGAACAAGCACGTACCTTCGTGTCACCATTGGCTGTTCACTGTTGCTACTCAAGCATTTATAATTCATATTTCACCTTTACTTCCTCTTTTACATTGAAGATGCAAGCATACCTCACCAAAAGCCATCTAATCCAGCTCGGCACACCACCGGGAATTAAGATTGCGGACACATGAATACAAACACAATGCACGTACCCACGCACGACACAAATTGAAATGAAAAACCCACTCATGCACAGTATTGACTTTGATGACCTCGCCAAACTGTTGATGTAAGACTTCAAGCCATTCACTAGTGTAGTAGATAGTAGAAAAATCGTGCAAATTATGATACAAGCATCATCATTTGCACGATTCCTCTCAAAAATTGCTGTTATCTGCCCCCAACTACACGTGCTGCTTCTCGGGAGCGACCTGAAATACATGGGTGGCACGAGTCTCACGAGACACTTTAGACTATTCGAACGACCGAGTTGTGATTTGTGCTGGATTAACTACCAATGCAGAGTGGTTTACTTACCGTAGCTGGAATGGGGGTAACCCCCACCTTCATCAGCTCTGCTGATCTATTTCTATCACTGTCTCTGTCTCTCCTGCACTTCCTTTCTCATCCCGTGACAAAACCTTCCCCAGCTTGTTAAAGCATGTCCATCAAATCTTTGAGTTCTTCATTCTTGAAACACTACTATCCACACCACTTGTTGAATAATTCAGCAATTTTGCAATTAAATGGATGGCAGCTAATTTCTCCGATATAAAAAAGGCATTGGTGAAAAGGTTGACTGCACTATTGTACACCATGGAATTTAACAAGCACATGCATCATTTTGATATGTTCATGTTATTTTTTTTTTTCATCGACTGAAAATTCACGATCATGTTCCAGACGGATCCACCCTGAAAAGGACTGTTCCTCACCATTCGTCAGGCAGGCCGCGGCAGTATCTATCTCTGCTGATCTTGGAAATTCCTGCACTCACTGGAGCCTGCCGACAAATCCGCCAATTTGTTTTTGTGTTCCAGCTATGTTTTGTGTTTGTATCCTGGCACCTCCAAAGCCGGCCACCAGCTCTTAATTATCTGCATGGCTATGGCCTTCCTCAAACGTCCTCAGGTTATAACGGCATACCTCGATAGGAAGTGCCATGAAATGTGGCTTCCCCATTTTACTTGGTAGTTGCTTCCCATCTTTTCCTCCAGCCCATTCTTCTCCGTTTCCTTTAAATCTGAGGCCCTCAGTTTCATCTCACAACGAGAAGCTGAATCTTAGCATCTCCTTCTCGCTCATTTCAGGCAGGTTTGTGGCCTTGCACTCTTTTACTCCAATTTTGATTTTTCTACTTCCACCCTCTGGACTCTACGCAAAGACCCATGCTCTCCAGGTTGCATGTGTTCTTCTAGAAACCCTTAACTTGTTGCCCTCCCCAAGATTGAGCTCAACATTTACCTCCATTATTTCATTCTGTTCTTCTCTTGGACTGTGGAACCTCCTTTTGAAGTTTGTAATCTCAAGCTTTTCCCTTCAGGTCTTCAAAACTGCCATCCACCATTACATCATTTTCTTCCACCTTTATAAGTCTGAGCTTCTCTACACCTGCCGATACAGTGTCCTCTGTTCACCTGCCTCTCTCTCTCTCCCCGAATTGTCCAGCAGTTTCCCCTTCTTCCCACTTTCTGCCTGTTGAACCTTCGTCTACCGTTGTTCTTTCTCTTCCATGAGGCTCAACACCTTTAGTTAAAAAAATAAATGTGAAGGAATCATAACTGTCAGCTCATGACGTGGAATCTATACTGCTCGACAACATCATAATAATGATAATAATGATAATCCAGAGCTTGGCTTGAAGGTTCTGGCTTTGGTGCCGTCTATTGTTACGAACACTAAAGATTTGAAATATTTGACATGGACCCATGGATATGCAGTTCACATTGAGAATTGAAACCAAAAATCCAGGTTGTCAGATAAAGCAATAGTAGAAGTGCAAGTTCATCATTGGAATACATCAGGAACGTTCTTACTCAATTTTAAATTTAAATGTAAAGAGGTGGCATTGCCTCATTACCTTTTTGAACAACTTGACTTGTTATCCCTGATTAGTACAAACACTACAACCACCATATTAGTTATTACCAGTTTTCCATGAACTCATCTCTTGAACACAGCATAGGGACGTCAAGCTTATTGATCGATCAGCTTATGGGCATGTTTCAGGACACAGCTTTCGTGTTAATCCCAGCACTGCACTGCACTTGCTGTTTTGACATCTCACACAATTTCGTTGTATTGTGCAAGAGGGTTACAAAGTAAGTCCCAATTTAGTCCATGACCTCTACCAATATCATTGGTTCAAGCTCTCTGAAAGTGCATGCATTTGGGCAGGAAAAGAAAGGTTCATGACCTCTTCTGAATTGATACCCTAATCTGCTTTCTATCCTTATCCTATAAACCTGTATCCGACGAATTTGAATCCCAATTTTACTCCACCCGTTACAATTTTGTTTATTTTTTATCCTTACCCTGTTCTTGAAACACATAAAACGGAACCACGCTTTGTGACCTTACCTGGCCTGACCTGACCCACATATTAAAACATGCAGCTGTAGTTTTAATATCAGAACCAAGTATTAATGATAACAGAACCTCGACATTTCATTTTTAACAACGCTCGACATTGCATTGACACGTGACCTTAAATAACCTTGCAGCCGTCCCCTTGCTCTTCATTAGCCTCGGTCTTGTGACAAAAACAAAAGAAACTAAATGTCGGCTTACTTCCCTGAAACCGTCACTTGCACTTGTTTATGTGACCTGCTTACAGGTGATACACGGGGGGTGGGCTGCACCCAGGCCGAGGGACCAGAGGCCACTCTACACCGTGGCCTACTGAACAACCAAGCCTCGCTACTCCTCCCGGAAGTTTCATCTGTTGAGGGTCTTCTCTCCAACATCCAGGTTGGTATTTGAGCCTTATCGTACTATCAAGTATCCAGTAGCATTCAACCATTTTCTGTACTTCAATTGTGTTGTATTTATTTTCTCTCATGATTATTGGTTATTGTCAATGTTTGTGTTCATACATGTTTTGAGCTACAATAATCAATGAATTCATTGCCACTACGACCAAAGCTGGAAGGAGTTTATGTTTTCACCCCTGTGTCTGTTTGTCTGTCTGTGAGCAGAGTTATGGACGGATTCGGACAAAATTTGGTGGACATGTTGGGTGTGCAACAATGATAAATTTATTGAGTTTTGGTGAAGATCCGAATCCGGAAATTAGAATTTTTTGTGATTCTTCACCATTGAGAGATCGGGCCAAAAACAGTGTATAGCACGATGTATCAAAAGTTAGGGTTAGTGGACAGATTTCGATGAAACTTGGTAGCCATGTTGGATGTGCAACAAGGACAAATTTATTAGATTTTGGTGAATATCCAGATCCGAATCCTGAGACTGGGATTTTAAAGTTATTCACCATTGAGAGTATATTGCACTGATATTTCAAAATGATGACTGATTATCACAAAACTTGGTGGATGAGTTGGGTGGGTGACAAGAACAAGCCGATTCAATTTTGGTTGCTTGGATGCAGGTCCGGCCTACCAGTGGGATAAAAAGTTTCAACTGTTCAGCCTGGTAGAGGTGTGCGCTCTACCAAGTGCTGTTCTCGTTACCTCCGCCACCGAAGGTGGACGAAGATTAAGTTTTCACCCATGTCTATCTGTCTGTCCGTGAGCAGGTTATCTCAAAAAGTTATTGACGGATTCGGACTAAATTTGGTGGACATGTTGGGTGTGTGAAAATGACAAATTGCTTAGATTTTGGTAAAAATCAAGATACTAGAATTTTGAAGTGATTTTTCACCATTGAGAGATAGGGCAAAAAACGATGTTCAAGGGTACTCAAAAGTATGACAGCTCAAAGAGTTATGGGCGGATTTGGACGACACTTAGTTGAACGGTTGGGAGTGTGACAAGGATGAATTGATTTGATTTACGTGAAGATCCGGATTATGGATCCAGATGCGAGATTTTTTTTAATATTTCAAGTGCTTCTTAACCATTGAGAGATGGGGCCAAAAACGATATATAGCATGATATTTCAAAACGTTGTGGACGAGTTATGACAAAACTTGGTGGATGAGTTGATTAGGTGACAAGAACAAGCTGATTAGATGTTAGTTCAGGTCCCGATTCAGATCGAGCTTATCGGTAGGATACAAAACGTAAACTGTTTTGCCGGGCGGAAGTATGCCTTCTACAGAGTGCTGTTCCAGTTTGCTGCCTGTGATCGTCCACTTTTGCACTCATCTTCCGTGGTGCTTGGCAGGGACTCGTCAGATTGGCGGGAGAGTCCTGGCGTGCTCAGGACAAGGCTGCACAGCTCGAGCAGGCCGAGCTAAGACTGGAGCTTCTGCGGGAGCGTGAATTGCGCCAAGCCCTGGAACGGCAGCTCCTGCCTGAGCAGCGAGCACGTGGTAAGGTTTCTTCGAATTTATCAGAGATATTGCTGAGTTGACCAATAGTTCTTCGTCACATGATTTTAAAAAATAATTAGCACACAATGGAGGAAATCGTTCATTCCTTTCAGCTACAGGACTTTCAACTGCAGCTGTAAGACCATGTTGTATAATATATGGTGAAAAATAGAAATCAAGCTTTTGAATGGTTGTGGTTCAACCAACCTGGAATTTTTTTATTATAATAGTGGCAGCAGAAACTTTTTGGGCTGATAGGATGGTCTAGTCTGGAGGTACACACACTTGCTTCGGAGCTGTCGAACCTTGGGTTTGAATCTCGGCCCAGCTATAAACTGTCATCCTCGTGTTTCTCATGCAGGGTGATTCATCGATGTGTGTGCATCCCTCGGATGGACGATAAACTGGTGTCCCATCTGCCAGCATTAGTTGGTGTACGTTACAGATCCCCAGGTGTCCATCGTGAATAATAGGCAAGCTATCTCTGGCGTCTGAGCCAAAATTAAAAATTCCTGCTCTAACCTACAGTGGGCACTAAATCAGCAGCATAGCTGTGCCCCCTGCAAATGATGCTGCCCGTAACCATGTTGTGCACACTAAAGAAGTAGAAGAAGAAGAAGGAGAAGAGGAATAATAATAAGTACAAGAATAATAAGTACAATAGGAACAATATTTCATCAGACTGAACTACATGATACCAGTGAGAATAGCTCCGTCAGTGGCGTTACAGCCCTCCACTATGCATTGATAAAATCACCAGGTACAATACTACATAAAATGCGTGACACAACATGGCCTAAAGTTTAATATCTTATAACTAAAAAGATACTGACAATAAAGAGGTTAAAACAGGCACCATAGGATGTATTTACAAAGTTAGCAAAAGGACTAAATACTGTAGATAGGAACAATGTTGAATGACTGGAAGAGAACAGCAGCATTAACTAGATTAAGGTGGTTCTGCAGGTTGAAGAAAGAAGAGGACCAAAACAGTGGAAGCAAGCAGAAAAAATAAACTGAATCGAGGGAAGAGTACTGTATGTTAGGATCATAAAAGCATCGATAAAAGGGTGAAATGAGACGGAAGATGCAGGTAAAAAAAATCTTTCAAAAACAACAACAATTTATTGTGTTAAATGTCATGTTTGAGTTATTGGAAGCTCTGACTGGAGCCCAATGCAAAGGAAAACGAGAAAGAGCAATCAGAGATTACCGACCCTCACCAGGACCTGTTTTGTGTGGAAAATAAATGGAAGGATGTACTGAATGGAAGGTCGAGAATCTAGATGGTCTGGTGTAAAAGTGTAAAGGTCAAAGGTCTGAAAAGGTTTAAAGGTCAAATGGTCTGAAGGTCTAAAGGTCTGAAGAGGTCGAAATGGTTGAAAGGGTCTTCAAAGGCCAAAGGGGTCGAAAGGGTGTAATTTAAAGTTAATGGGTTGGAATTGTCTAAGGGGATTTAAAGGGTCTTAAAACATCTAAAAAGTGTCAAAGGGGTCTAAAGGGTATTGAAAGGTCTGAAAAGTATGAAGGTCTAAAGGGTAGAAAGGAGTCTAAGGGGTGTTAAGGATCGTTGTAATTATAAAGGGTGTAATGGGGTTTATAGGTTGCAAAGGATAGGAACAATGTTGAATGACTGGAAGCGTGACCGGCTTCACGCTGTAGAAACCAAGGCATTTCGGATCATCGGCATCTCCCGCAATGAGGCTGAGTCTTTGGGCCTCTCACTCAATCACCGCAGGTTGGTCGGTGGTCTTTCTGTCTTCTACCATCTCCTCTCCAGCCTCGCCCCCCTGCTCTCTCTGCGATTTGTCCCCACCACAATTCCGCAGGGCGCTCAAGGTCCGCCAACAACCCCCTTCTGGTAAAACTACCAAAATCACGAATCACTGCTCATCTTCACTCTTTCATTCCTCTTTATTCCCGCCTTTGGAATAAACTCCCTCACTTTATTCATTCCAATTCTTCCCTCCAGGCTTTCAAAACAGCTGTTCACCACCACCTCTTATCATCCCCCATCCAAATCCTCGATCTTTTCTACCCCCGATAATCCACCCAACCCACCTCCTTCAAATTCCCTGCTTTCCTTCGTGAAAGTCCCTGTAATGTCCATCTTCTATTCCCCATGTTCTCCGTCCCATCCCTCTCCCTTCCACAGATCTCCAAATGTCTCTGTTCCCCACTATTTTGTCCTTCCCACTCCCTCCCCTCCTGTCTCACGCCCCCCTTGATGTGCATTGTGAGTTCGCTCTCATACGAGCCTCGACAAGGTATACAAAAAAAAAAAGGATCTTAGGGGTCTTAATGGTTCTTGGGGGTCTTAAAGAATCTTAGGGGTCTGAGGGCTCTTAAAGGGTCTTAGAGTTCTAAATGGTCTTATGGGACTGTGTTCTAATGGGTGTAACGTGGTCTATAGGGTCTACAGGGTTAAGGTTCTAAATTATCTTAGGGGTCTTAAGGGTTCTTGGCGGTCTTAAATAGTCTTAGAGTTCGAAAGGGTCTTAGGGGTCTTTCAGGTCTAATGAGTCTTAGGGCTCTTAAAGGGTCTGAGAGTTCTAAAGGGTCTTAAAAGGTCTTCAGGTTCTAAAGGATCTTAACAGTCTTAGTGGTCTTAAAAGGGTCTTCAGGTTATAAAGGGTGTTTCTCAGGTCTCAAAGGGTCAAAATGTATATCAGAGTCTAATGTAGTTAACACACCTACTCTGTGTGGACAAACGGACCCAAATGCAATACTCTCTCCTCTGTCGACGGTAATAAGTGGATGGATGTGGGTTTTCAGTGACATCTGCTCTGCAGTAGATGAGAAGTCCAGCAACTACTACTCGTACGACTTCTTCGATCCACCAATTATTCCCAAGTTCTTGTGAGGTCGGCTCGGAAAAGTCTTTCATGAATAAGCTGGCCTGAGTTTGACTTAAGCTGCCAAGAATTTGTAATTTATCCAGGGTGCCGGTGATAACTTTCCCACTCTTCACGAAAGACTATGTGGCATCTTTAACATCCATTGAAGGACCAGTGCTGGTATACGAGTCTGAATACGAGTATCCTTACAAGGAAATTATTCAACACATGAGGAGGCCATGAGGCCTATCAAGTTTGTGCAATGGTTGCCAACCTATGGTTGTCTTTCGTATGCAGAACATGGTTGTGGGCAGCATCATTTGCTGGGGTGCAGCTGTGCCGCTGATGCAGTGTCCCCTGTCGGTTAGAGCAGGAATTTTTAATTTAGCCAGGGTGTCGGCGATAGCCCGTCTACTCTTGGCGAAGGACACCGTGGGATCTTCGTCCACCAAATAATGCACCAACAAGCAGACAGGATGCCCAGTTTAACATCCATCTGAGGGCATTCTTTTAATATGCTGATCGTCAAGCAAAAAAGTAGAACGTATCATCTTTAAAGTTTCTGGTACAACTCAGCTTGGGTCCGGTTCGAATAGCAGACCTCCCAGACCCAGACCATTGAGCCACTGGTACGAGTTTGGGTTAAAGTTGAGATTCAAACTTACAGGCATCACAATCAAAATATTTAATCGGATCTTCGCAATCAGATTTTATAATCTTTAAATGGTAGGTACAAGGACGGGATTTGAAACTGCAAACCTCACGTCAACCACTTACTCTATAACCCACTACACCAAGCAACTAGTCCGACTTAATGTTCTTCTGATGGATGATGAGCACATTGATGCATTCATCGCTCTGCATGCAAAACACCAGCTGGGTTAAGACTCAAACCCAGGCTAGACGTCTCAAAGGCAGGTGAGCTATCATGCCAGCTCAAATTCAAACATAAATGAACAAAAGATCATTCTTGAGAGTACAACTCCACAACAAAAGATAAAAAAGAGAGTGGAACTCTCATATACTATAGTCATAACTGTAGCATTCTGCCTGGGTGGATAGATTCCTATTCCACTGGACCATGAGGGAATCATCATATAGGCCAGAACGCTTTAAGCATGGGGCCTACAGAAACGGTGTGCCTCAGAACGCCCGGGACGCTGATGGGCTGCAACCTTTCGACATTGAACGATGCTTTTAACAGTCACTTTTGGTCTTTTTCACGCTGAAAACAAAACTTATGGGGAAGTCATGGTGATTGTGAATCTAAGACTTCTCTTTGGAGCCATTTTACCTCATGTCCCATGGAGCCTATTATTTAATTATATCGGGTTAGGGAAAAAAAAAAATCACTTCTCCGTCACAATTTTTCGATTTGAATCTATATTTCAACACGTAATTATTTCGGCCATGAGTTCCAATCGTCAAATACGGAATCAGATTTTGAACATCAGCTTTTGAAGCTTTGGAAAAATTCCGCTTGCTATCTTAACACGGATATACACCTGAACACAGACTTCACCGAAGGTGGAAAACTTCCTTGGGGAGGTGGGGGGAGGGGCAAACGAAGTCGCTACAACCTCCATCATGTGACCCTTAGTCCTCCTTTCACATTTGGTTGAGATTGGATAAGTAACAACCGAATGTATCGCAGTCAGACAGACACATAATTGCGTACAGTATTTCAGTATGATGCTGAAACAATACTTTTTTCTAACCTATTGGCTGCTGAATCATTTACCATCTGTGGCCTAGCCTTAATTGCCACTGCTGCTGACTTATTTATTGCGAGGAATTGAGGAGAGAGTTAAAGAAAAAAGTAAGTGGGATAAGAGTAAAAATTAAGGGGAAAGGAAATGTATTGGGCATACAAGGTGGCCCGCAAAGGAGGGGGGCTGAAGGTCGAGGGGAGGGGGGAGATTACCCAATTTTTATGTGCACACTGTGCAGTATTAAGTGGCCATATTACGTCGATCCTTCATTGCAGAATGTTCCACTTCCATAAAGTTTATATTGTGTCGATCAATTTTTTTTTTTTTTTAACATCAAGTTTTACCTTTCACACGATTAAAACCCTATCTTTCCAATTTTGTTTTTCTCAGGCCTTCTTCAAAAGCGTCTGAAAAAGGAGAAGCGTGCTAAGCGGAGACTGCAAGAGGCCCTGGAGTTGGAAGTGCAAAGACGAAGCCAGGCGGAGCAGGCCTTAACACAAGTAGCCTGTACGGATGCACTGCAAGGCCTCGTGGACAACACTCATCACGGATATGGTTCGAACCTGCCACCTTTAAAGAGAATATCCCAGCCATGCCACGCCGCAATTATTATCAAATGGTCAATGCACCCTTTGACTTCATCTTCATGCATCATAAGTCGCATGGGTGGTGATGTCATGTTCCTTTTCATTTCACCCTTCAGTTGAGTCCGGGCCAGAGGAACGGCTCTCTTGTCCCGTAGAGTCGTTAAACAGTGAGATTGAATCAAGCACGCGATCCGAGAGTGACCGGAACATGCAAGGTAAACTAAGTGCTCAATTTCCTGCACACTCCCGAAGTTAGTACACTGGAGCTAAACCTAGCAAGTCACGATGGAGTGACCAGAAAATTGTAAAGATTACGTTACATTTTAAGGAGATTGCTTCAGTGTGTGTGTGTGTGTGTGTGTGTGTGTGTGTGTGTGTGTGTGTGTGTGTGTGTGTGTGTGTGTGTAAATTTAACCAAGAGTTTACTTGTCTTGCAGATACATGTTTGTTCTACAAGAAACCCACACTTTACTGAGGCATACTGTATAAGCAGCAAAGGACAAGAGGAACCAAGGCAAACGGTTTTAAACAACAACGGTGGCACATTTGTGAGTGCAAAGTGGTGGAGATGGATGACGAACCATCAACGAAGGAAGACAAACGCTTATGTGGAGTTCAGGACAATGGGATAATTTGGGAATTAACGGATACAAGTTCACCATTATGAAATAACATTCAGTATTCACGTTCATCATCTCTTCAATCCTCAGATGTTTGATTAGAGGGTGAAGGTAGAGAGCGAGAGAGGTTTGGAAGGTAAAGAGTAGCGGATTTATGGATTTTTTTTTTTTAAAATACCACATTTTTATTTATAAAACACAGTCCTTGTAAATAATAAATACAACCCCCCTCCCCTCCGATCAAAAGCAGCAAGTGTAAGACGCTGTGCTTCCCCATACACGCGTCCTCACGGCACCCGCTTCTCGAATTGTTTTCTTTCGTGATTGCCGGAAAGAGAGTCGGACTTATATAATATTATATAATGTACGTATTCCAGTAGTGAAGGGAGAGCTTGGAAAAGGAAAGCACGAACGGGACAACGTGCGTGTCAGATATAGATGTGATGCAATTAGGAGGTTTGGATTTGTTCATCAGGTTCAGTTATTTCTTTCATTGCAAGTGACTCACAGTAAAATGCAGCAGATCCTTCAAAGTGTCATGGCTCAAAAGTTTTATCTTTCTTCTTTTTTCCCCCCTGTAAACCGTATCAGACGTTGAAGGTTGAGTCCTTAAACCTCCTGCCCTCGTTGATTGGTTCTCTTTTTTCTTTTTTTTTCTTGCCTCCTCATGCGTATACAAAATAAAACTAGCATTTCTTACCAGGAATGCACTTCCCATCTGCTTGCTTTCCTATCCCTCCGACATGCCCGGCCACTGCCTCCGCGCAACAGATTATAAAACTGTATTTTGTAATTCTATAAATAAAGTACGATTGTTTAAAAAAAGAAAGAAGAAAATCACTGCATATAATGTTTTTTTTCTCTCAAGATGTTGTTGCAATAGTTAATGAAAGGAGGGAATCAAATATTGTTATCGCAGCTCCATTAGCGACTGTGCAGTCCTGTTTTATACGCGAGTTAAACCAGTGGTAATAAGCCTGGTGTTGGCTTAATGGTTAAGGTAGCTGGCTGAAGATCTTAGGGTCTTGAGTTTGAGCCCCTGTCATTTCATTAAATAATACTTGGTCGGATGACTCAGTCTGTCATCCTTCCGAGGTTGGCAAAATGAGTACCAGCTTACTGGTAACTAGGGGCAACTGCATCAGCAGCACAGCTGCGCTTCCAGAAAATGATGTAACCAGCAGCCATATGAAACAACAATCAACGGTGATGATGTGTTTGCAATTGCGATGAAAGGTTTTGATGTGTATTAAATCAAGGGTGTGTTCATTATTTATGAACGATGTCGTTTGGAGATTTGTCATGAGCAACATGTTCATCGTGACCACATCCGTGCACTTCGTCCGACTTGCGGATGGAATTGTTCACTTCTCTGCATCACAAATCCTCGTTTATTGATTCGTGCAATTCCATAGCGTTCACCCCCACTTTGGATCCTGACCCAGCTCCAAACTGTCATCCCGGTGTTTCACAGGAAGGGTGATTCATGAATGCGTGTGCTGTCCCTCGGATGGACGTTAAACTGGGAGTCACATCTGCCGGCATTAGTTGGTGGACATTAAAGATCCCACGGTGTCCTTTGCGAAGAGGAGGCGAGCAATCGCCGGCAGCCTGAACAAATTACCAATTTCTGCTCTAACCGACGGAGGGCACTGCATCAGCGGCACCCCCAGCAAATGTTGCAACTCGCAGCTACATGCTGCATACAAAAGGAAAGAAACCCTCACTTCCATGGAGTTTGTAATTTTTGTGTGATGACTTGTCTCTTCAAACGTTCCAATAGAAAATAATTGCTCGGATTTAAGCTGGGCCTACGAGCAAGCGATGCCATTCGACATCGATGCCCGTCTGGAAAGTGGAGACAAATGACATGGCCATTCTACATTAACCAGTGTGTCCTCGTCTAATCCCTTATATTGTATTCCACAAACAGGAAAAAGTAGTTCTGAAGTGCCTCAAGATGCTGTCCATATCATGATGAACGTGGCACCAATAGGACCAAAACTGTTATTTACTACATCCAAAAACACACTGAACAGTCACTCTTTCCACTTGATTGTCTTGACACACAATAGGAAAGCCTCCATTTCATTTAACACAAAAACTATCAATCATAACATTTACAGAAAACAAGAAAAATTTATTGTGCATTTGAAATTCCAAAATAAATTTAAAATTTTTTTTAACGTCTGGCTTGAGCTCTCGACCGAGCTGTTTGTTTGGTTGAGCTTTCAACCGAGCTCCAGTAATTGGTTGGTTACCTTCTCATAGACGTTGCCTTAAGTCGTGGAATTGCTTTAGGCCGGATGCGCAGTGTGACCACTCCTTGGCTTTTTTTCACAAGATCTTGGCTTTTCGTTGTTCACCTTGGCGTCTTGGTTTTCTCCAGGTTTTTTTGGCGTATAGGTTTTCTATTATCATCGCTTTTCCGAAACCTTGTGAATTCTTGGCTTTTTTCATTGGCTCACCTTCGCATTTATGAAAATGAGGAGTGGTCACACTGCGGGATGCCAGCAAAGTGATCCGGCTTATCAACGATACTGTTACTCCCTTTGACTTCGATCGGTTCATCTTCGCCGAATGCGGATAGCACACTCTCTCGCAAACTCCAACGATACATCTAGCTTTAGGTCATTCAAAGGCACCCTCATTGAGCATGCCTTGGGGAAATAAATACTGTCATTCAGAAAAGCCACTGGTACTATTTAGTAAAATTCCTTGGTTTTTAATTTTTTTTTTATGAATACTAGGCGTTCCTACCCATCACTTCGCTGACGGCCTTAACCAAAAGACAGCATGTTGTACTTCACAAACATATTGCATGTCTATCTGTCATTCTCAATGAGGATGTTTAAATGAAGTGAAACACATGAAAAAGGATCTTTATAAGACGTTGTTGTGGTGGTGGTGGTTGTTGTTGCTGTTTGTGCACACCTTCCATGTACTTTAATATATTTTTCTTTTGATTTGAGAAGTATTATACTATATATAATGTTGTGTGCTCCTCCAGTGTCTTTTTAAAGGGGTCCTGCTGTCTTAGAATAATAAACGTTACCTACCGTCGGAGCCGCCACATTCAATCGCAAGAACGTCTCCTTCTTCAATCTACCAAAGGTGGACTTGTAAAACAGTCACGTTTATAATTAAACGGATACAAAGTTTTGTTCCAAGTAAATGGATCGTTGGCTTGCCAACCAAGTAAATTGGTCATCGGCTTGTCCAACGGTATATTTTTTAACCTGCGACGTGGTGTTTATGTTGTGGGTCGATCTTATTGGAGGTCGATTTTTGAAATGTGCACCCACCCACCCACCCGCATTTGCCACTTGACTTCACCCACCATGGCACTCAGCCAAAATAATATGGCCGCCATCTTGGTTTTCTGGTGGGCCGATAAGACATCAGGCCTGCAGGCCTCTGCTGTTAAAACACTGCATAGATTTGTTGCATCAGATTTCTATTGGATTTGTTTGGGTCGAGTGTTACTCACGATGAGGGATACCCCCAAAAAATCAAATCAATGTCGCTTCCCGAAAAAAATGGCATTCAATAACTTTTGAATAGCCTCATAAGCCTGGTGTTGGCTTCGCGGTTAGGGTGGTAGCTTGGGATCCTGGAGCCCTGAGTTTGAGCCCCGTTGGCTGCTGAATTAACACCAGTGGGTTGACTCAGCCTGTCATCCTTCTGAGGTTGGTGAAATGAGCACCAGTATACTGGTAATAGGGGCACTGCATCAGTGGCATTGCTGCGCCCGAACCAATGATGCAACCAGCACACAATGAGAATGGCCCCTTATTGGGGTTAAACAATCTGTGACTGTGTGATGAATCAGCTTGTTCTGATATAACTGTGGTGGAGGATGACATGGATGAGAGATGTTGAGTTCATCTTTGAATAGCACATTAGATGTGTTTTCCAATCTTCCCTTTTCGGGATTTTGTCGCAGGCTGTGACCAAAGTGCAGTCATTCTTGTTCTTATTCCAGACAGCAGGAATCCTTTATGTTTGGAATGAAGGTTGACACACGGACAGACACTTTTCCTTTTCGCAATTCTGATTCTGATGTACCATGCTCTGTTAAAGAGCGTCAGTGCTGCCGAAGCAGTTTCTTGGTAAGGTTTATACTGGGTAGTTTGCCATTGCCTTCCCAGTCGTATTTTGGGCAGGAAATTGGAATTTGTTCAGGGTGCCAGCGATAGCTCACCTACTCGTTGCAAAGGACACCGTGGGATCTTTACTGTTCACCAACTAATGCTGGCAGATGGGACACCTCGTTTACCAGCCATCCATAGGATGGCCCAAGCATTGATGAATCACCCTGCCTGATAATTAATAGCTGGGTCTGGATTCGAATCCAAGCTGGATAGCTCAGTAACTTGGAGGTGAGTGTGTTTTTCTCACCATGCCCAAAGCAATTCTATCAGCCATGCTGCCAGCCCCCTTCTAGTAATCGATAATATTAAATATGATGCTTCTGATTCTCAATCAGTCAAATGGATGAGCAATCATATCCAAATCAACACACCAATGACCTATTTCATCATGCTTGGCTCTGTTATTTCATCAAATGTGCTGTGCAATCTTCAAAGTGGAGTGGACAAGGCCTTGATAGTCGAGTGGGTAAAGCCTTGGTCGTGATGTGGGTAAAGCCTTGATAATTGAGTGGGTAAGGCCTTGATAGTGATGTGGGTAAAGCCTTGGTAGTGGTATGGGTAGAGTCTTGGTAATCGTGTGGGTAAAGCCTTGGTGGTGGAATGAGTAAAGCCTTGGTGGTGGTGTGGGTAAAGCTTTAATAATCGAGTGGGTAAAGCATTGGTCCCCGATAAAGTGGGTAAAGTAAAGTGGAGCCCTATACTGCGGCCTGCGAGGACTTTCCAATCAAAACACATCTCCATGTAGCAATTTTAAAGGGGATTACACAATGCCACTGCCGGCTGGCGCCGTGACCTGAAAAGCCTTACACAATGCCGCTGCTAGCCACTGGCCTCAACCTCTCCATGCAGGGAAGAGGCAAGCTGGTCCACAACCTCTATGGCTGCATCCAGTCCTTCGAGAACAAGCTGGAGCTGTGGGAGTCACAACTGCATGCCGGCCGACTCGACCACTTCACTGCTCTGCAGGGCCAGCACGGTGAGTATGAGACCGTTTTTGATGGTGAGAGGTATGCTGCAGAGGTGGCCCATCTGAAGAAGGAGTTCGAGAAACTATTCCAAGACTTCTGCAAGCACAAAGTCAGCTTTGAGATCTTCGCCATGCCCTTCTCATTCGATCCCTTGCAAGCCCCAACGGACCGGCAGGAGGAGCTGATCGAGCTGAAGAGTGACATCGACATCAAGGCCCAGTTCCTGGAGAAGGAACTCCAGGAGTTCTACAGGGGGCTACCCCGCCAGACCTTCCCCAACCTAATCAAGTATGCCCAGAAGTTGTTTTCCATGTTTGGCAGCACATACTTGTGCGAGCAGTTCTTCAGCAAGCTGAAGTACTCCAAGAAGAAGAACCGAAACGCCTTGTCCAACATGCACCTGGAAGACACTCTTCGTGTTGCTTCCTCCCATCTGGTGCCCGACATCAACTCGATCCTGGGAGAGCAGAAGCAGTATCAAGTTTCTCATTGACTGAAAATAATGCATCAAGTTTCTCATTGACTCTGAAAATGTTTCTCAGTATGAAGTTTCTCAATAAAATGCATCAATTTTTTTCTGGCTCCCAACATCCTTGGGAGTAGTGAATGTGACCCGTGGGATCAAAAGGTTGGGGACCACTGGGGTAGAGCCTTGATAATTCGAATCGAGTTGGTAAAGCCTTGGTGGTCGAGTAGGTAAAGCCTTGTTGCATTGTCTTCAGTGTTGTAGGTTCGATTCCTATGGCAACTTAGAAATCTGTCACAGGAATAAGATGGTCACCACCATGTCTATTTAGCCATTGATAAACCAAAATGGCCACCCAACAGCCCTGTACCGTATTGACACACTCTAAAAGAAGTCACGTGCCAGAATAAAAACATTTTGATGATTTGGCAATTTAAAGTTTCGATGTTTTTTTTGGGAAGATTTCCTCGTTATTTGATGTACTGATCAATTGAGGGGTCGTCACACATTGCTCACCAGTGGGACCATGACCCCCTTCGTTGTCACCCTAAAGTGTGAATTCCCAGAGTTTCATTTATTTATTTAAACTTTTGTTACAGCTCAACCACACAATTTCCCTACCCAGATGTTGTGTAGCTCGACAGTCAGCAGAGGGCGATAAATATTGAAACATTGCATTTTTATCCTTCACGTTGGTGCATATCCTGTAGTCGATGAAGGATATTGCTGAACTGGTTACCATCATCACCAAAGGACTTCAAAATAAAGGGAAATAAGTCCCAGTGGTGCTACACCCCTCCCTCCCTCCCCCCCCAAAAAATGTAACATGAAATTGTTGAGAATACAGTGGTGCATTCATTCTTCCAAATATTACATCCTTCATACTCCACAATGCAGCACCCAATGGTGCTGGAAGTGGGGGAAGAAGGGGTGCAATTGCAGCTCGAAATATTTTTTGGGGGAATGAAAGGTAACTTTATACATGGTAAAGTATTTTTTAATTTTACTATAGCAGAATGGGTTCCCTTTTCATGGTGAAAAGTGACCGCTTTATCAGGAGGCGGAAGCACCATTATCACAGGCAAAAGGTGACCTTTTATGAAACCATTGGAACAAATTTTTATTGGTCCTCACGGCCTTGGGCGTTTTTGCTCGTCTGAACAAAAACAATAGGTTTCCCTATAATCCTTATGATAATTCATTGACTGGTGTTTATGTGTTTGTTTGTTGGTTTCATGTTTGTCACACTACTCCTACAGTTCTGGCCCAATTACATCCAGACTTGCTACAGAGGATCAGCATGACCCCAATTAATGTATCGGGGGTGTTTTTATCTTTGCCGGTGGTCATGGAGGGCTGAAGGGGGGGGGGACGCAAATTCTCTTTGTAAATATGCATCATGTAGCACCCCCTCCAGGTGGTGGAGGGTATTACAAGTCTCCACTATTTCCTGTCCAGTGTTTCTGTCCCCACGTTTTGCAGTACAGTGTGGTGTTTGAATTATAAGCAGCAGGTATATTTTTGATTCATGCACATAAACCGGGTTATTTTTTGCGTATACAGAGCTGTCACTTGCCGATACACTTGTACTCTGCTAGTAATAATAACTGAAGGTCTTTCAGGGTCTTAGGGGTCTTAAAAGGTCGAAGAGATATTTGCAGTCGAAAAGGTAAAAAGGTACTTCCCAATAGTACGTGATTAATTAACAAATTAATTAATTACGGGAACAAATCATCATCATTGTACCATACTCCTGATAAAGTGTCAGTGCTCAGAGTTGGGGACTAAAGTCGGCGACTGGCACTCGAGTCACAAAATTTTGCGACGTGACTCGAACTTCACCCGAAAAATTGACTTGAGACTCAGACTTGGGACTTGCTTGCAATTTACATGTGACTTCAGTTTGCAATGACTTGCTCACAATGTTCAGAAAATAATCGTTGAATAAACATTGGATTAAAACGGGGTTTTAAAATAAATGGTAAATTCTTTTCAGTCAGTGGCGTGCACGGTTCGGTCAATGACGGCATATACTGTGTACGTGTGTACTGTACATATGGAGCACGCCAGGGGCTCACAGGTGCCGGTTCGCATACCATTCTCCACCAAGGTTAAAGGGAGTGTCCACTCCCAAGACAGCACAGAGCACACAATGTTCAAGTATCAACTCCATGGACTTTGATCCGATCTTAATGAAACTCGATTATGTGTTCGATATCAATGTCTAGTTGTGTTTTCCTGGATGAGGGCATGCTAAGCCCATTGTGGGCGGAGCCACGCCCCCAAAATAGCCATTTTTAGGGGGTAGTCGGATTAAAAATCTATCTTCTCCTGGGGAATTGACTGAATGGAATGGGTTCTTCGGTATTTGAATAGCAAAATGAATTATCTAAAACTTGTTGTTGTCCGATTTTTCAGTTTCATCCCAAGGTCAAAAACTTAGAAAATTGCGAATTTTGACATAAAAATCATACGACCGCCCAAACTTTGAGAGCTCGGATGACAATATTTTTTATGCATAATCTTGAGGTCATTCCCCACCTAAATTCTTAAAACCATTTTGCTCTATCTCGAACACCTTGCCCGTGGCGCCCCCTTCAAGTTTGTTTTTACGCTGATTTCATCAAAGTATGGATAATCCGAGGAGTGCGAAATGCCATATAGCCTATATGATGTTATATTGTTCCTGGAATGTTCCAGAAGAAGTTTTGCACCAAAGGTCATAATCCTTGACCTTTGACCTTTAAAGGCCACAAAGGTCAAATTTTCAAAGTTGTGGGAATCGAACCGGGTTTTTGACCTTCTTCGCCGAACTAACTCCAATGAGCTATTGCACATATCCTATTTCCTTATTTTAATGTCCACAACATAGTTTTGTGACCTTTAAAGGTTATGCAAAGGTCAAATTTTGAAAGTTGTTGAACGAAATTGGGTTTTCGACATTTTGCAGCTGGTGATTGAAGGCCACTATAATTAATTATAACTTGGTCAAAAATTATCACATTGTCTCATCCTTGACTTCTGAAACAATCTACATAGTCAAATACCGCTCGTGAACAATCGTCGTCTTTAGACTTGTTACACATTATTATTTGCAACAATGCCAAAAAGTTGCTGTATTTTCAGTTGTATGAATAACAAGGCAAAAAAAAAATCAGAACTCTCCTTTTATCTCAAACCAAGCTGGGCTACTGAACCAGAGAGGAGACTTCCGTTGGTTAGAGCCATGAGACAAAAAATTTGTGGGCTTCCAGTGATCAGTAGTTTTTCATTGCCTCATGTGTAAACACTCCTGAGATTAAAAAGAAAAATATATTCTGTGGTTAGTTATTAAAATAGTACCAGGGCAATTAAGCAATGGTACATCACGCAAAAACATTAATGCTTCGGCCCTTGATTGCCATTAATAGGATGAGAACTTGCAAACTAAATGGAATGACAATGTGTCGGCCTTTCCTTTAAGTTCACTGCAGTCTTGTCCTCAGCACAGGCACTTCAACTCAACAGCCACAAGAAATAGCCACGCACTGCTACATCATTACAAAACGTAGAGACACACAGGCACACATGCTCACTCACATACGGCAACGCTCATACAGTCATACACATCATTAAAATCAGGGATAACACAGAATTTATACAACATGAATGTGAGCAATATTTTAATCATTCATTGACATTCTTGCTGGGGCAGTGAGTGACCCACAACGAGCACAGATGACTCACCGTCACACAGTACAGACAAGGCAGGTCAATTAAAACTATTACTAACTGGCCACGTCAGCTTGGGAGTTGATAAATAATTGAAATAATATATTAACACTCTAGTACAGTAATATTTGATAATACACAGTTAAAAACTTGGTTTAAAATTGAATTACATACCTGGTGTCTTGACAAGAAATGTATATACGTCCGGGTATTGCACGTTGGGCCATTCCTTCGGGTTGTCGATCCACGAATCACCAGGGTATTCAGGTTCTGGTAGGGGCAGGAATCAAGAATCAAGCCCAATTAACTGTATTTTGGCTCGATATCTGGCCGATGTATCACCTGACAAATTAATGTTCTATATATTGAAATGACATTGCAAACACTTGGGTGAACACAATGTATCAACAATTTATCTGAAATACATCGACAGAAAAAAAAACAAATCACTTTTGCTTTGCGTGCAAGTAAAACCACGATGTACGTGCGTCTGCGATTGGTGCTGCGTTTGTTTTCCCCTTTGCCAACATGGCAGTCACGTTACCAAGCGAAGTCACGTGATTGTGACGTATGTCCGACCTCAAGAATGGCAATCTAAGTAAGGCCGAGGTCACATTTGCCACGGCGGCCGTGGAGTCTCCAAAATCTACGGCCACGAGCAATTATACGGCGGCCGCAGTATTTCCACGGTCACACAATGTAGCAGTCACATTTTTTTTTTCAGGGAGCTACACGGCATATTTATAAATTGTGGAGACCGAAAACATGGGTGTGCCGTACGGTCTTTGATTTGAAGTCGCACAGTGACCTTAGGGCGTTCCTGCGGTGCCCATAGAATTTTTCAAGGCAGACACAAGGTGCCAGCAGGGGGGCCCTAAGGCGAACGTGCGGCCAGACGGACGGTAACGAATGGGTTAATTTTTTTTTCGGCTTGTCGAATTGCTACGCGAACGTAGAAATGAAAAAAGTTATAACTCCGCGTTATAATTCCACGGCGACCCCTACGGCCTGTAATATATAGCCATACGGCGTCGGGCCACCCTGAGGCCACCTCAGAAACTCTGCGGCCACCGCACGTTTCTGTCAATTCAGAGGGCGTACGGCCGCCGTATCCTCGCCGTAGAGGAAATGTGACCTAGGCCTAATCAACTTGTAACACACGGACCATACTACGCTTAATTACCACAGTTTAGCTATGGATCCCCCTTCCCCTTCCACATATTACAATATATTACCACCAGCTTTGCTTTCGACCTTGAAAACCTCCAACACACGTCAGGAACAAATCGTCTTCCTCGCTGCTGCTGCTGCTGCTGCTGCTGCTGCTGCTGCTGCTGCTGCTGCTGCTGCTGCTGCTGCTGCTGCTGCTGCTGCTGCTGCTGCTGCTGCTGCTGCTGCTGCTGCTGCTCTTCTGTTTCTTCTTCTGTTTCTTCTTCTTCTGTTTCTTCTTCTTCTGTTTCTTCTTCTTCTTCCCATTTTTATCTTCTTCTTCTTCTCATTTTTATCTTTTTCTCTTCCTTCGGATGCAGCACACGGCTGCGAGGAGTATCATTGGCTGAGGACGTGGATGTGCCACTGATGCAGTGCACCCACACATGACAAGTGACCCGGATTTTACGGGTTTGACCCTTTTAAATGCGGTGAAAACCCGCGTTGGATGTAAACTACGATCAATTTTAAAAACGCAATGGTTCACTTCCACTCCACCCTCGCTTGTCAAATGAGGTCACGTGTTCTCCTCACAGGCAAAACCAACTCCTCACATGTAAAAACCCGCGGCCCAGGTCCAAAAAACAGTTAAAACCAGTACACATTTTCAACTGGTCTCTATTGGTTCTAATTGGTCTTTAACTGGTCTCTATTGGTTTCAACTGGTACCAGTTAAATTCAGTCAGAATTCCAATTTCCCAGTTGAAAAAAACAGTAGCTCATATTTGTACCAGTTAAAGTCTTACTGGTTCCAGTTGATACCAGTTGCAATGTACTGGTCTCCCAGTTGATACCAGTTACAATGTACTGGTCCCAGTTGATACCAGTTAGTTAAATACATGTATTTAAACTGGTAATATATCACTCTATTCCAATTTCCATATTAAAACCAGTAAGAAACCAACTGGCTTTACTGGTACCAGTTGGCTACTGGTTTTCAACTGGTACCAGTTGACCAGTAAGCTACTGGTCTTTACTGGTTTTTTGACCTGGGGGATCCCAAGTTTGATCCTCTGAGGGATTTCGTCAGAAAGGCCAAGAAAGCCTGTGGTGAATACAATGCCGAGCATTGTGACGTGGAGAAACTCGTCCATCAGGTCGTCGCCATGTCAGTTTGATTGATTCTCTGCTCCACGTTTGGTGCTTCACCATCGTCGAGATGACGCTGTGTGACGGTAAGTATACATTTGAGAAAATAAATAAAATAAAAACCTGCGTTCGATTCCGCCCAGCAACTCGCCATTGTATGTACAGTGTACAGTGTGCAGTTTATGTATATATATATATATATATATATATATATA
>BROF01003334.1:113565-143020 GCA_024346535.1 Eptatretus burgeri | reverse complement strand
CTCTCTCTCTCTCTCTCTCTCTCTCTCTCTCTCTCTCTCTCTCTCTCTCTCTCTCTCTCTCTCTCTCTCTCACCCAACTGCTCCTGGACATCTGTCTTTTGCACCTGAAAAGGTTCTTTCAACTCTTGACTCTGACTCTGCAGCTGGACCGGATGGCATCAGCTTGCGTGTCCTTAAATCCTGCTCTGCTCATCTTTCACATCACTTCTGTGCCATTTCACCCTGTCATTTGTGCTTGGTCATCTTCCAAATGCTTGGTAATCGGCCAACATAACTGCATGACATATCAATGTGCAAAAACAGATCCCCTTAACTACAGACCATCAGTTTACTTCCAATCAGCAAGTTCATGGAATGCATCATTACAGTTTATATGAAATCCTTCTTCTCCAACAACTTTATCTCAGATCACCGATTTGGTTTCAGATCAGGTCAGTCCACCCTAGACAAGCTGCTTCTACTCACCTACCAATGGATGGAGGCCCTCAATGTCAGACATGAGATCAGAGCCATCTTTCTAATCATATCTTGTACTTTTGTTGGTCTGGTATCCTGCCTTGCTCGCCAAACTATCTGCCTATGGCATCCAAGGCCAATTCCACACACGGCTTACTGACTTCCTCTCCTCTCGTAGCTAATGTGTGGCTCTCAACGGAATCCTTTCATCTCCTCTCCTTGTCAAGGCTGAAGTGTCCCAAGGCAGTGTTTGGGGCCCAGTCCTATTCCTGATCTTCATATATGCTCTCTCCGACTCTGGAAAATCGTCTTTATATATTTGCTGATGACTCCACCTTCTGCCATGATATCTCTCATCCTTCAGACAAGCAGGCTGCAGCCTCTTCCCTCTCTTCAGACCTTGACAAAGTCACAAGATGGTCAAACATTTGGAATATGTCTTTCAATCCTGACATATCTCACAATCTATCTCTCTCCAAAAGGACTGTCTGGCCAACCCCCACATCTTTCTTAACAATCCTCTTGAGGAAGTTCAGTCATTCAATCTCCTAGGTCTGACTATCAACCACGATCTTTCTTGGGCAAACCACATTTCAAAGTTGGCCTCGAAAGCCAGCCGCCAACTGGACATCCTCTATCATACAAAGTCCTTCCTCAGCACACCTAAACCCCAATCCACCTACAAGACCTTCAGCTTGAGGAGTACTGCTCTCCCCTCTGGGATGGCATCCCTGCCTCACAACTTCCTCAGCTTGACATTGCAAACACCAAGGCCTTCAAGATTATTGGAATCTCCTGCTATGAAACTGAGTATGGGTCTATCACTTCACTATCGCAGACAGGTCCGTGGTCTCTGTCTTCTACTGCCTCCTTTCTGGTCTTGCACCCTCTGTTCTTTCTGTGCTTTGTCATCCCAGGTTTCCGCACGGCTCACATGGTCCACCATCAACTCCCTTTTGGTGAAACTACCTGAATCCAGGATCACTACTCACCTCCACTCATTCGTTCCTCTTTTTGCCCGCCTGTGAAACCAACTTCCACATTCTCTTCAATCTTATTCTTCCCTCCAGGTCTTCAAGACAGCTGTTCACCACCATCTCAGATCATCCCCAATTCATAACCGTGATCTTTTCTACCCTCGTTCACTGCTTCCCCCCCACCCCCCAACCACAGCCCTCCTCTCTCACCCCAATCGCTCTTCCATCTAAAGTTGTACTT
The DNA here is from genome assembly GCA_024346535.1 of Eptatretus burgeri. Classification (NCBI taxonomy): domain Eukaryota; kingdom Metazoa; phylum Chordata; class Myxini; order Myxiniformes; family Myxinidae; genus Eptatretus; species Eptatretus burgeri. The sequence goes on along the minus strand of BROF01003334.1, from coordinate 141,346 downwards.
TTCCCTCCTTGGTTTCCTTCTGTATCCATCTTGTCCATCCTCTCCTGCCCCTTATTCTTCTCCACACCTATTGTTTGTCCAAGTCTGCCTCAATCTTGGCCTTCGACTCTGCTGTTGTTTACCCCCCCCTGCGATTAGGACAAATTCAGAGCCAACGTACTGTAAAACGGTAAAATTATCTTCCTGCTCGTGTTCAAAATATTCCATGCATTTAAAATAAGTTGTTCCTCAATCATAACCTGATCAGACAGATGGACGGGCATGAAGGAATTGCTTAACCCCGCTTTTCACTTCACGTGCACTGGGTATTAACTTCTCTCCAGTTCATGCCGGAAATAGAGATAATTTGTGAACGAAAGGTGCTGTCACTTGATTTTTGATGTAGCTTCATGTTATTAGACTAGCACTTTTTAAATTCCGGATATGATTTCTTACAACCTGGGTCTTCGCATGACTTGTATAAAGTTCTTCTACGCTCTAATGATGGGTATTGTCATGGCACAAGTCCAGATTTTTTCTCATATTTTTGCAAATGATTGCTCTGAAATGAGGTTCTGTTTATTGAGGGTAAAAGTTTTTAGACTTTCATCCCAATTAATCTTGGAATAATATCAGTGGTTCAAAACCATTAAGCACTGTAGTTCAGCATCAAGATAGAGTGCTAGAAAATTTAAATGAACGTCTATTTTCTTATACCCGCCCCGATCCCTCATTGCATACCCAAACTTCTTTCTTCCAAGGTGCAGAACCAGCGGTTGAGCATGTTCAGGCAGGAACCTGCTATTAAGGTGTATGAGAATCAAGGTGCACGGTGGCAGCCCAAGGACTTGAACCAGTGAGTAAGGTAGAATTTACATTCGAGGAAGAGCCGAATGAGGACATTAATAAATCCACAAGCATCCATACCCATATACCTTTGCATAACACTGGTATATCACAGTAGACCCAAAGTCTTATTGTCAGTCAGTGGATGGAAGGAGCTGCTTAAATGTTGACATTTTATTAGTCCCCTACCAGTTTCACCGGAGGGGATTCGAGGTTTGCTGTCTGTTTGTCTGTCCATCTATCTGTCCTACCGGTAGTTTTTCAGACTAGTTTCCCATACCCTTTAATGTAATCGACTGAAACTTTATTATGATATGTTACAGAACAAATTGGGGTTTCAGGGTTTTTCGTCAATTTTTCAGTTTTGCCCTTTTTGGACTAATTATATATATATATATATATATATATATATATATATATATATATATATATATATATATATATCACTGATGAGGTGTTTAAAGAGTAACATTTGTAATGCACAATGTGTGAAATTATATTTCTTCAATGAGGGTCTTCACTTTATATACCTGGTGTTGGCTCAATGGTTAGGGTGGTGGCTTGGAATCCTCTGATCCTGAGTTCAAACCCCACTCCACTGTTGAATTCATACCAGGTGGGGTTGACTCTGCCTGTCATCCTTCCGAGGTCGGCAAAATGAGTGCGAGCATGCTAGTATACTGTGTCGGAGTGGCGACCCGTCCAGGATTGTGTCCAATAGCCAAGGAGACTGCTTAGGCAGCACCAACGCTCTGCATGGAGTATGGTCCCGATGGATGGATGTCTTCACTTTACATACAAACATAAACTTTTCCGTGAGGAAATAATATGGCATGCCGCCAGTGTGTCAGACCTGCCTTGGAAAAGCATTTGTTCACTAAAACGAGAACACACTGCTTTACTTTTGCTATCATTTCCGGTACACCATTCCAGCACATCGATTTATTATACCCACACTCTTCGAAACCCCCCCCCCCCAAAAAAAAATCGGGTGATATTGTAATTATCTCCGTCTGTCCATCCGTTATGCTATCTCCTCCTAAACAATTGGACAGAAATCCACCAAACTTGGGAGTTACGATCACCACATGATATGAAGGTGCAACAGCAGTATAATTTTGGCCTTGCCCCCTGGTTGGGGTCAACGGGTCGAATAGCAAAAAATGCAATTACGGGCAAATTTGCGCACATTGTTTAATGAAACTTTGAAGTTTGAAAAGGCAATCTGCATTGGGGGAAGCATGAAATATGTAAAATTTTGGGATTTTATGCCCAGTTCATGCCCAGGGGTGGGGACTTAGGATCACAGGGATCAAAACGGGAAAACAAATTTGAACTCAAAATTTGATATTGGGTCATTGCTGGTGGAATTTTATACCATCTTTCAACTTTGCTTTAGTTGGGAGGCGTGGGGTTTTGCGATGGCATGCCATCGCCTTCGTTATCATTACTTTTGTAAGGATAATTCTTGAACTTCATTCTCCTCTTTTTTTTCTTGCTGAGCTGAAAGCATATTGTGACTGTCTGATTTCATAATACAACCTGAGAATCCCCTATCATATATAAAGTTTAGAAACGACCTAAGCCCCCTCCCCGCCCCCCCCCAATAAATCCTAAACTAAAAAGTGTTTCAATATGCATTTAATACCAGACTCAGTGGTATAATGGTTAGAGCGTCCACTCTTGAGTTTGGGAGCTTGGTGGTTTGAACCTGACTCCGGCTGAGTCACGCCAAAGACTTTTTAAAATGGTATGTGCGTCTTCCTTTCTTCATACCTAGCATTTAAAAAATAGGACCGCATGTCCTGAAGCTCACCTGGATCAGCAGCAACAGCCACTCAAATTCCCCGCCCCCACAGACCCTGATGTTTTTTAGAACTTGTAGAACATGGACAAACAACCATATGTTGGAAACCAATGTGCAGGCTTCAATGGACTTAATAGCCTCCTGCTGCGTTGAAGTTCCTGAAAAGGGTACTCATAAATAACATGTTTTGTGTTAAACAAGAACAAGGTGTATTTCAATGCAGTGATGATGAAAATAAATTCACAAAACAACATTTCATCGGTGGTTTAATTTCGACATTTCATCGTTATTGTGTGTACACTGGGCAGAGTGAATTACGAGTTCGGATAAATAAAATGCCGAGTCACTTAAAGGCAGCGTCAGTTTTCATTTTGAGGGGGCACTGCTGTTCCACTGATGTGGTGTACTTATGTATGTTGCGGTGGGAATGTGCAATTTATTCAGGGTGCTGGTGATGACTCTCCGACTGTGGCGAAATAAATCTTTGAAGTCCACCAACTATTGCTAGCAGACAGGACATCCGGCTTAACGTGAATTCAAGTGACGTCACACTCACTGATACAACACCCTGCTTGCGCCAAAACTCCAATCTGACAGCTTATTGTAGTGTCGGGAATCGAATGCGAACGAGATCACTCAAAGCTAAACATAGCGCCATCATATCAAGATGGTGGAAGGTGATTTGCACAGTCTTTTGAAGTGGCCTGCACAGTATTACATGTTGTTTTCAATAAGATTTACAAAGCAATCATTCGATTTGCACATTAAAAATAATCAAATTTACAATTACACCTGCTGGCTTTAAATGGCTGCTCCCTTTGGTTTTCTTTTTAAAATTTTCTTTATTTTAAAGCACTTCAAATTTAGTGCTATCACAAACTTCTAAATCTCAGGATCAGTTCATTAAAATTTCGTTTTATCTGCCACAAAATTATTCGTATCACAGCCGATGCTCTTGATGAGTGTCATCATCGCATACCTCCAACAATCACGTGTTATATCCACCCTCACAATTAATATTCCCCACTTGACCGTTGAACATATTAATTTCATATGATCGATATATCTTATTTTCTACATAGATCTTATGAATCCCTTCCACCTCAAGGAATTTAAGAGGGGAGAAAAATTGCAAATAAAAATCTTAATTTTGCCGAACAATCGGAATCCATACAACATCTCCATACAACCCTGCTTTTGAGGCATTGTGCACCCTGTAGCGCAAAGAGGATTAACGACACATCTTGCCTTCCCGAAACAAATGTTCCCATCCTTCCCACGTGTACATTATAAATAGATTATTCCTTCTGCGGTCAATGTGTTGTCCATTTATGGGTGTCATTGAAAACTCGCTGCATGTTGTGCTTCATGTTCGTAGTCGGTATGAGAATGTCCGTACGATGGTAATCCAGTGTATTGTTGAAAGGAAATGCTTTTCTTTCTTGTCATTTAAAATGTTCAAACATTTGGACAGTAAGTCTAAAAATTGTGAGCCAAAGTTGAAAGACGACTTTTTAAGAGCTTAAATGTTATTATCCTGTCACAGCCTTTTTATCTCACCATCATCCTTCTTGATATCGGCTTACCAATGATGTCTTATTCTCACACCCTCTCATTCCCTTCAGTGTCATATTGGAGCGAGAGGCCCTGCCCATCACACTTGCCCTGCTTGGCTCCGGGGCACACCTACAGGTTGTCGACTTCGATACTCATTTGTCAGACATTCGACAGGATTGGCACAACTGGCACATCAACAGCCTCATCGACCAGAGTTGCTGAATCATAACCAGCTGTGTAAAAGCATTTTTAACTTGGACTGAGTTTGTCTCGGGTCTTCAAAATCTTACTGCAGCAGTCCAGGGTGGGCCTAGCTGCTGTTGAAAAGGCTTTACCAATCCCATTTAGATATAGAAGACCTTGTGAAGCCTACCCAGGTATATTCATGCTCTGCCAAACACTGATTATGAAGACTTTTCAAAGAATAGTTCAGCCTTTAAAGTTTTGTCATGACCTAGTTGGGTCCTGGAAGCTTCACTGTGACTATTTTGACCCTGGAGGTTTCACCGGGCCGATTTGTGCGAAGTAGGTTTCGCTGGGCCGAATTATGCATGGGAGATTTTACCAGGCCGAGTTTCACCCAGGAGGTTTCAGAAGGCCTATTTGCACCATGAAAGTTCCATAAGGTCGAGTTGGGATTTGGACGTTTCAGTTAGACACTGGAGGTTTTGCCATAGCTCATTGGCTCTTGGAGGTTTCACCAAGGCTGGTTTGCATTCTAGGATTTACCTCGTTTTGGTTGAACCTTGATTGATGACTTCGTTAAACTTTCAACACTGCAACTTATCTTGTCATTTTAAATATAGTTATGTCTTATTTATTGCAACTTTATTTGTATATCTTGTGATTGTCATGAAAAAATGATTACTAACTTCATTATTGCTTCAGCCATTTGATTACTACCCATGCAGTGGCTGAATTTGTGCAAAGCACTTTAAGAATGGCAATAATGTAAAATTTTGAAAACAAATCGAGCTTTTGCATTTCAATTGATGCTTGTGCCTGCTTTTGTCAAAGTGCTTCGATTTATTACAATAGGCACATTCTCATTTTTATTTTTTAATGAGCTTCAACTTGAGAGGGTGTGTGTGCTCGCTTACAAAAGGACTAAATTATAGAGAAAGCAAAAGGAATAATTGGACGACATAGGAACGATGATAAAATATTTCATACAACACCATAGAACTCATTCAAACTCAAAAAGACTGGAAGTTCCAAATAAACACCATAAATTACCATTCATTTCCTGGATCCCAAAAATGTACAAAAACCCTTGTTTGATGAGGTTCATCATCGCAAGTAGAGAATGCAGTTTGAAACCATTGTCAGGTGGTATCACCAGGGCAATGAAACCAATTTATAAATGCTTGAAAAACTACCATGAAAAGGTGAGGTTTTATTCTGGTATTTAAATATTCTGGATCATAATTCCAAACCTATAAATGATAGTATCCACAACATTAACAACAAGAAAAAGAGCAATCATAGATTACAGACCCTTGCCAGGACTTGTTTTTGGTCGTGTGTGGTGTATTACTGAATTAATAAGAGACATAACTGGAACTGCCACTTTATAACTGCTGGCTGTGCTGACCGGGTACCAAGACGTCCCGCTTTGATTGGACACCTGACCCATGACGTTTTTTTTGTTATTATTCAATTTAATTTAGAATAGGATTAAAATAAATACAATTCAAATAAAATAGACCAAATCGGTGCAGTCCTGCATGGGAGTAAAGGAACCCGAACAAGCGAACAGCAAAGATGAAATCATCAGAAGGAACCTGGATAGGATTAACATTTTAGCTGCTACTCCTCAACCCCCAACCCCATCCAGGTACAGCCAAGTGAGCCTTATTCAAATAAATAAACAAATAACCCAAAAAGAACACATCAATAAATTAAATAATTCTGCCTGCTAGGCCATGCGCCCAATCAAGTTGAAATTTAAAACATGCATTTCCCATCACGATTAAATCATAAATGTGAAGTTTTATGTTGATTGATTTTGCAGTTCCAAATAAAACATTTAATATTTTTCTTCAATCCAATATGGCTGCCAAACCATATGACCCATCAATTATTCCTTAAACTTGTACACCCATGGCTTGGGGAACATTTGTGTGAAGTTAACCCTCTTTGTCCAGCCGTTCTGGAGAAGAAGATTTTTCTAGGTTTTACGGTAAATCCAATATGGCTGCCAAACCATGTGACTTATGATGTATGAATGTGTATATGTATATATATATATATATATATATATATATATATATATATATATATATATATATATATATGTATATATATAAACCAAGTCGAAAACACCAGGGGGTTGACTCAGCCTGGCATCCTTCCGAGGTCGGCAAAGTGATTACCAGTGTACTGGGCCGGTGTATACCCCGGTTAAAATTGGTGTACCATATCCCTGCGTCGTAAGAGGCGACCAGGGTTGCGTCAGGAAGGGCATCCGGCGTAAAACATGTGCCAAATCACTATGCAGATCATACGGATGATCCGCTGTGGCGACCCCTAACGGGAGCAGCCGAAAGAAGAAGAAGAGAAGAGGTCATCTGCTTTTAGTTTAAATAACAGCGGATAGCACAAACACAGTCCCTCACTACCACAAATTGTACAGTTGAGTTTCCCACATTTAGCGAAATCACAAGGGTCAACCCACCCGGAGTTCAATGGGTAGGTCTCACCCTGAGAACACTACCTTCATCCTTATGGGAAAAGCCTTTATTTTATTATTTAAAAAAGGTTTAAAAATCATGGAAACTACGCATACACCCCCAGCCCAAAGGCTGAAGTACATGGTCAATCAAACATACATCCCAACCCCGAAGGGTCGGAATGCATGGTCACACAATTGGACCACTCCTCAATAAGAGTATGCCCCGAACTAGGAGAAATACTGCTCTCAAATCCTAATGGGAAAAGTCTTTTTTATAATGAAAAAAGAACATGGATTTTTGGCATATGTGTAGTGTGTCCCTGTGGGGTCATTTTGCCATGAACATCCACCCATGAAATGCTGCCTGGTGATCGCCATCTTGGATTCCAATACCGCCACCATGGATACCTGTTTTTTTCCAAGATGGCTGCCAAAGATATGACAAGGCAAAATTTGCAACTTCATGGTCTCCTTTATCAAAAGGTAAGTTCAAACTTGTCTTGCATTTCTGCTGGTGAATCACAGTAGGGTGGTTGTTCAGTAAAAACGAGGATATTCATTTGTCAGAGTGATGCACACCAGTCACATTAGATCTGTTTCTTTTGTGAAAGTGTGGGTGGTGAACTCCATACTGCATCGACATTTCCCTTAGATAACACTGTTCAACAAAATGCCACAGGGGACATAATGACCGTAGAAGCCCAATATTATAAATGGTATTATGAGAGATTTATTCCATTGAGCTCGAAAGCATCAACCAACCAGTCCTGTGGAAGATGATACATTCCCTTTATTTCACAGCATTGCACTTGCTGAGTTAATTTTGCATATCGATGAAGCCAGACTTGTTTGAGACACAGCTCCAATCTTCAGACTTCAATCTTCAATCTTCAAAAGCCAACATGATTTTGGAAGGTTGTTGCATTAAGGACCAAACAGCAAAGGTGGAGTCTTCAATGGTGGCAGGACTGACTATTTCTCAGTGACTTGTGTGTAACAGTGTTAAGCATGCTGATAACAAAAGGCAAACTGTTTGACATAACAGGGAGATAGAAACTCCTCTGCCAATTTATGTTACTTTGAAAATGCATTCAGAAACTAGGAAATGAGAACTTGTTGATCATTTCAATAGTCTTGGTCTTTGTGTATCATATGATCGTGTGCTGAGTATATCAACAAGTGTGGACAATAGTATATGCAGACAGTTCCAGTCAGACGATGTAGTATCTCCACCCCAACTCTTTTCAGGTATTTTTTTTTTACCACTGGTCAAGCTGACAACATAGATCACAACCCAAGTGCAATCAGGGCAAAGGACTCTTTTCAAGGGTCTGGTCACTCCCTTTACTCACACTCAACTGCAGACAATTTTGGTATAGACCATGGTGGTGTATCTATCATATGAGGATTCAGTCCAAAGAAAACAGATCAAAGCACTCCCAATGGTATACATTCACATTTATCCAGCTGATACAATACAGAAAGAAGTTGTGCCTAGTTTTTCTGGATCTGCAAAGCCACCGTCTGCTAAATGGAAGGAAGACCAAAACTTAGAATATGGATGGGTGGAGGAACAAATGAAACTCTGTGAATATGGAAAGATTGATGATGAGGATGTTGTTTCATCAGCAGCATACCGGATCATCAGCAGCATACCCATTGTTCAGGGAGAAACCACAGTCTGTGGCAATGATCACCCAAATCATGAAAACAAATAAAGTTGCCATAAAAATGTTGAATCCAGGACAAGTGCCAGTATTAACATTCGACCGGCCCCTTTGCTGCATTGCCAAGCAGGTACAGAGGAGTACCCACAAATATTTGGTGAGGACAAATATGTGATAATGTTTGGTCGGCTACACACAGAGATGGCTGCCTTTAAAACCATTGGCGACTTCATGACTGGAAGTGTATGGACCAATCTAGTCATTCAGGTTGACATGGCAAATCAGGGAACAGCTGTCTCCTTCCTCCATACATCTCACCTGACTAAAGCAAGACATGCCCATGAGGTAACACCTGCTTCATTGTATAAATGTCTGGTGTTGGCTTTATGGTGAAGGTGGTGGGCTTGGGATCTTAAGATCCTGAGTTCAAATCCCACTCAGCTGTTGAATTAATACCAGGTGGGGTTAATTCTGCTGTCATCCTAACATCACTTTGAATAAGACACCTCGCACCTTTTCAGCAATATCATTGGATCAAGCTGACGAGCAAGTGAACACACTAGTGAAGGGTGATGGTGGATCTTTTGGTCTTACTGAATATCCTGTGGCCCTGAGACGATTGATGGTTGCAGGTCTGGAGATCTCGAGGATGACTGATGAACTTGAAGATAGCCTGCGATCTGTCCTCCCTCTGTCTGTCATCTACCCCTCCCCCCCCCCGATATTTCCTTAGGACACTCAAGGTCTATCAAAAAACCCATTCTGGTGAAACTGCCAAAATCAAGAATCACTGCTCACCTTCATTCTTTCATTCCTATTTTCCCACCTTTGGAATAAACTCCCACACTCTCTTCAATCCCAGTCTTTCCAGGTCTTCAAAACAGCTGTTCACCACCATCTCTTATCATCCCCCATCCCAAATCGTGATCTTTACTACCCCCGTTAATTCACCCCAAACCCACCTCCTACAAATTCCTTACTTTCCTTCCTGAAAGTTCCTGTAGTAACATCTTGTTAACTCCGTGTACCCTGCCCCATCCCTCTCCCTTCAACAGATATCCTATTATCTTTGTTCCCCACTATTTGTGTTTCTCTCCCACCCAATCATATGTTTTCATGTATTAGCTCTTACATGAGCCTTGACTTGGTGTTCAAAAACCAAAAAAAAAAAAAAACTCATTCATCAAAGACAATAAAGATGAATTGTTGATTCCATCCTCTGAAGCAGCTGCATCCAATGAAGTAGGAAAGGATGTACTGTACTCGGAGCGGAACGTACAGGCCAACATGCCAAAGATGCCTTCACAACGAGCCGCCTTCAAACTGGAAAAGACTTATTTGAGCCAATAAAGCATCTGAACCTTAGAACCTCAGCCAAATTTGCCACAAAGTTTCGAACATAATGCCAAAGACTGGTGGTGATGTGTTCAGTACAAACAGCTACATGACCAACTTCATTAAATCGATGGGACGACTGAGGAGAGGATGTGGAGAAAAGCTCATCAAAAAGGATGAGAACATGAAGAAACCTGTGAACTGGATGATGTTCTTGGCCAATGATGAAAACAAACAACAGTTCATCAAGCTTTTGTGTCACCTCTGGAGCCGAGACACCGATGCCAAGGAACTCCAAGGGAGGCAAGTGACTAATTTGTGAAGGCTCTGCATATTTACTCACATCGAATTATGGCCAAACAACATGTAGAACGGAAATTCCCACACTTAAGTCATCCCAGGAAGAAATGGATAGCCATGTTATCCTGTATTTTGAATATGGTAGGAGTCAGGGATTTAGCTATACGAGGGTGAAGAGTCCAGAAAGTGATATGTTCTTCATCCTCCTGCATAATGCCTCCTTTGCAACGCAGAACATCACAGTCATATTTGACACTGGCAATGTCACTGAAATAGCTCAGGATTATTCACAGGAACAATCAACGGCAGCCATGGCTCTACATGCATATACCGTACTGGTTGTGAGAGTACGAGTGCTTTGAAGGGACTCAGGGGTGGGCGGGCTGAAATCGACCCACTCAAGACTTCTGAAGATGCCCAAGTTTGTGCCAGTTCTCTCAAAGTTGGGAGACACATGGAAGGTTCTTCATGAGTTCACATGCGCCATATGTGGAAGACCTCGTATACAATGAGAAGACGCTCCACGGTTCCTCAGGATGCACGAATTGTTTGCCAAAGATGATTCTCTCAACCTATCAGTTAATGTTGACATGGGAACACACACCTTGTCGAAAGAGTCTGGAACAACATATCAACAGGGTCAATTATCAAGTTGGAATATGGAAGAGGGCACACATTGCTGAGCCTGATGTACCTAATGCAAGTGATGGTCATGGGTGGACCATTAGGGATGGCAAACCTCTATGGTACAACGGAGATGTGCTGCTACTGCAGTTGTCAGACAATGCTGCAGGATCCGTAGATGCTGATGATGTCCCACTTCCTGAAGGAACAGACTAGTCTAGTGAAGACAGTGATAGTGATTTTGATAGAATTGTATAATATGGTGGTATTCAATCGTGTTGATTGGTGTATCCAAGAACTTTGTTGTATTCTTAACATATCACAAGGACAACAGAAGTTGTTTGTATATGGTCCTGGTAAACATTGTTAACAATCATTTGATTATTGGGTCCAAATAAACTTCTGAATAGCTGTGATGTTTGCTCTGAAAATATAGGGATGCATGAAGTATTTGAGCCCTTCTTTCAATGCAACATTTCATTTCATGCTTGGGACATCTCATCAGGTCAGGTCAGCTGTAGGAGCATGCACTGGAGCAGCACGTTGCTGCGTCCCCTTTCCACCGGTACTCCAGGAGCCTCCGTCTGGCCATCCCCCAGGCAGATTCCTGGCCCATCCCCGTCTCCTTGAGTCGGCCCATTGGCCTCCTCCACTCACGAGACTCCCTCGCTGAAAGAATCTGGTGAGCAGGATCAGCATCAGGAAAACAAGCCACGTGTCCTTACAGCCGCAGCTGATGCTCACGGACTATGCAGGTAAATCTCATTTGACTCTCTCCCAGCAACCGCTCGTTGGACACAATGTCCGACCAGCGAAAGCCAAGGATTCTTCGAAGAGACCTGGTACCAAAGGCATTAAATTTCCGTCACAGATCCCTGGTCAGAGTCCAAGTCTCACATCCGTAAAGCAAGACTGGAAGCACCAAGGACCTGAAAACTCGGACCTTCGTCCTCCTGCATAGGTACCGACAGTGCCACACCCCATGATCCAGTGAATCAATGACTACCCAAGCCCGACCCAGATGTCGATTGACCTCTGGCTCACAGCCAGCAGACATGAATATCTCTCCGTGACCTCAACATCCGCACCACAAACAGGATAGCAGCATCCAAGATGTTATTGAAAGCCTGGATCTTAGTTTTGACCCAGGAAACACATAATCACAGCGGCTTCGACTCCTCATTCAGCACCTCGAGGGCCCCCAAAAGGATATCCAGAGTCTCCGCAAAGATGACTGCATCATCTGCAAAATCCAGGTCAGAGATCTTGACATTCCCAAACGATTCACCGCAGCTTGATCTCTCCGACATCCTCCCCAGAATCCAGTCCATAAAAGCACTGAAAAGTGTGGGGGCCAGCACACACCCTTGACAAACTCCAGTAACAACTGGAAATAAGTCAGAGATGGTACCACCACATCACACAACAATCAATACTCGAGTAGAGTTCAGACATCAGATTGATCAGTTTTGGTGGCACCCAGCGAAGACTAAGAATCATCCAGAGGGCATCCTGATTCACTGAATCAAACTCTTTACAGAGATCAACATAAGCTGCAAGCAGCTCCTGCCGAAACTCTCGTCTGCATTTGGTGAGGAGTGAAGGGCAAGGATACGGCCAATCGTTGACCTCTTTGGTGTAAAGCCTGACTGCTCTGGAAACTGATGCTCAAGCAGATGGTGGCAAACCCTACTAAGAATTATCCGAGCAAAGACCTTGCCCGGCACTGACAAGCAGCGTCACCCCTCGGTAGTTGTTGCAGTCTTGTCGATCACCCTTCCCTTTCCAGAGAGGGACAACAAGGCCCCTCTTCCCAGTCAGTTGGGATGATGCCTGTGTTCCAGGCAGAGCACAGAACTGCATTCAATGACATGAGTACAGCATTTCCACCAGTCTTGAGAAGTTCAGCATGGATGCCACAGATCCCAGGAGTTTTACCCCCATTTCAACCGGTTCACCGCAGCCTGTGTTTCCACAAACGATGGTGGACCACAGTTGATTGGAGGATCAACAACAGGGATTGTAATACCCTTGACATTTGTTGTGTTTGTTTGTCACACTACTCCTCCTTCAGTTCTGGCCCAATTAAATCCACGCTTGCCACATCGGCTCAGCATGACCCCAATTAATGTACAGGGGTGTTTGTTTTTTTAATCTTTGTCGGTGGTCTTTGGGGTGGGGTGTGGTGGGGGAAACAGAAATTTTCTATGTAAATGTGTATTGTGTAGCACCGCTTCCACATGGGGTAGGGTATTAAAAGTCCCCACCATTTGTAGTACGGTATTCCTGTCCCCACATTTTCCGGTACAGTGAGGTGTTTTGAATTATAAGCAGTAGGTATGCTTTTGCTTCATGCACATAACCCGGGTTATTTTTATTTGCCTTTACAACGCCCAAATAAAGGTACACGTGTCAGAAGAACTTATTGCATGGTTGGAATAACATCGCACAAAGGGTAGGTACTCTGCTAATACATGCGAGAAATGGTCAACTGGTTCCCAAACACAAATTAAACCCTTTTTCTTTTTTTTTTACATAAAAAACATTATTAAATGTACTTTTAAAATCAAAAATGAATCAATTGAAGCAATAAATACATAGAGTAATCAGTGTACAAAACATGAGGCACACTTTCCTAATATTGAGTTGCACCCCCTTTTGTCCTCAGAACAGCCTCAATTTGTCAGGGCATGGAACTCTACAAGGTGTCGAAAGCGTTCCACAGGGATGTTGGCCCATGTTGACTCCAATTCTTCCCACAGTTGTGTCAAGTTGGCTGGTAGTGGATCTCTACTCCGAATAGCTCGTTCCATCTCATCCCACAGATGCTCAATTGGATCGAGATCTGGTGACCGGGCAGGCCACATTCAGTGAGCTGAATTTAGTGTCATGTTCATGGAACCATTCCTGGACAATCTTAGCCTTGTGGTGTGGGGCATTATCCTGCTGAAGAAATCCATTTGCAGATGGAAACACTGCTGCCATGAAGGGATGCACCTCTCTCTCTATCGAGTGCAGCCTGTGGCTGCTTGTTGCATCACTGGTTGGGACGCGGCTATGCTGCTGATGCAGTGTCCCCCTTACCAGGACACTGGTGCTCATTTCGCCGACCTCGGAAGGATGACAGGCCGAGTCAACCTCCTGGTGTATTTTTAATTCAGCGGCCAACGAGGCTTGACCTCAGGACCCTAGGATCCCAAGCCGCCACTCTAACCACTAAGCCAAACACCAGGCTCTAAGGGATGCGCCTGTTGGCAATGACGTTCAAGTATGCAGTGGCATTCAAACGTTGCTCCACTTTTATCAAGGGACCCAATGTGTGTCATGAAATCCCATCACACTCTCATCAGCAGGAAACAGCAGGAACCGGGCAGGATTCATCAGACCAAGCAATGTTTTTCCAATCCAACAGTGTCCAGTGTTTTCGTTCCTTAGCCTACTACAACCGCAGGTTCTTGTTTTTAGCTGAAATAAGTGGAACTCCGTACGGTCGTCGGCTGCCATACCCCATTCGTGTCAAGGTCAGGTCAGGCATGGGAGCATGCACCGGAGCAGCATGTTGCTGCATCCTTCTTGGACGATGCCACAGCACCACTCCACCACACACCACCACACACCGACTCTGGAAGTTTACGCCATGGTTTTCCTCCCATCATCAAGGAATGGGGGTCTTGAAGGCTTTGCCTCAATCTCGTCATCCGGTGAGCTGCCCTGCAAAGGGAAGCTGCACAGGAGGTACTCCCACGGAGTGGGTTTTCAGATTTTCTTACATTTGTGGGTATTGCGGAATGAAGCGTTTTACGGTGGCCCGAGTGCAAATCCTGCCACCAACCTCCAAAGAAAAAAAAAGTAACCCAACTGCAGGAGGACGTTCGCAAACACAGTTTGGCACGAGAAATGGACAGCCGTTGGCTCACAAGGAGCTCCTCCACCGTTTGACAGGTTTTGTTTTTAATCTAGCTAGGCGTCCATTTCCATACACCCTCCTCACCAGAAAAACCCGGTGGGGAAGACGGTGTAGTCGCCGTTAACCCGACCATGAAACAGTTTAATACAGGTTTACATGCTACCTGTATAGCAAGTCACAGATCTAATCTGGCCTGACCTGACAAGCAATTTGCGTCAAGGTATAACGAGTTGTGCATTCTTTTATGGATGTTTCAGCACCAATGTTGTGCTGGACTGTCAGTTGAGTAATTGTAGCCAGTCTGTTATTCTGCACAATTAGTGTCAGCCTCTTTCATCAATGACCCATTTCCGACCACTGGCTTGCCATTGGCTGGATCTCCTTTGGGTGGTGGACAAATCTTGATCTACAAGGAAAACTGTTGAGAGTGAGAAACCCAGCAGCGCTGCAGTTTTTGACACACTCAAACCAGTGTGCCTGGCACCTACTACCAGACCCCGTTCAAAGGCAATTAAATCTTTTGTTTTTCCCATTCACCCTCTGAATGGCAGCATACACAATCCATGTCTCAATCATCTCAAGGCTTAAAAATCCTTTTTTTAAACCTGTCTCCTCCCCTTCATCTAAACTGATTGAAGTGGATTTAACAGGTGCAATAAATAAGGGATCACAGCTTTCACCTGATCAGTCTATTTCATGGAAAGAGCACGTGTTTTTAAATATTTTGTACACAGAATGTATATAATTGGCCAATACCGTCTGTCTGTCTGACCCTGAAACACGTAAAACGCTCCTCGGACAGAAAAATTAAGTAAACAATGCTTCAAACTAATCCAAACGTGCAGGAAAATAATAATTTTTTCAATCGGACCAAAAAGTGAGCCTGGGTGGTGAACAAAGCAACGGACCACTGCTTCGAACACTCCCAAATTTAAAAAAAAAAAAAAAATTAATCTACACTTATGAGAAATTTATAATTATTAAGTAAAGGTTGCTTCAAATAATCCAAACCTATGGGAAAACGATAGTACTGCCTCAATTTGGTGAATGGTAAAGTAGAAGTAACGCCATGCTTTAAAATGCGAGTATGGCAGTTGCATCACGTGATTCGGCGTTTTGCTGCATTCGCAATCGTGAGTTAAACACTTGTATGCAGACTCCCAAACATTTCCGTCTCTTCACTCTCCTGCAGGTATGAATGTTTCCCAGTATTCGCAGAAGGTTGAAGGAATTGCATGTGGTTGTAGCAAAGCATCTTGTATGGAGTTGCTTTTCATTTTCTGGCTGGATTCGAGGTTGCTCTGCAAGTTGGACGTGAGCATGACGAAGACTGATGCAACGTTAATTCATCAGAGATGTTGTTTCACAAACAAGAAATGCCATCTCTTCACTCTCCTGCACATGGTGAACCCCAAGGGTGTAACGCCAACAATTACTCGGACATTTGTAGACAAGCAAATATCAACCCATGGCTGGAAGACCACGAAAACGAACTTGAGCTTCAAGCCCCACCGCAAGGGTCCGTGAACGCAAAAAGGAGACACAGAGGCAACAGAGATTTTCACCAACGAGAGCAGACAAGAGATACCCAAGCTCATCCGGCTGCACATGCAAATGAACAATCCTACCAACGAGAGCAAGAAAGAAATAGGCAACAAAACGAGCAAAGACAGCAACCTCTAGATGCTTGACAAATGCACACAGATGGAGAAGTTGAACTATATTCAAATGGAAATCTTTCAGAACGTTGTGCACTGCCAGGCACTTCATTTTCCAACAGAAAAAGGACAAAATTTGTGGTTTTCACTTGAGGTCATCATGGAAAAGTTTCAATACCGTTGCCAACAGTGCCTGGTTTCTTCTAACAACTAATAAAAAAATAAAAAAAAACTTATTAGCTGTTTTAAGAAATTATTACCTGTCTGACCGTCCTCACCCTCACACTTCGAACAATTTTTTTTCTTTCTATGATACGAGAAACTTAAACAGCTCTTTGGCATTTGTGTGAAAGTTGAGATAAGAACGACTTGTCTTGCTTCAACAGTTTATTGAGCATTACAGGTGGAGATGGATGAAAAACCCGAAAGATACAATGAAAACTCTGCCATGATGCAACCATTGACAATTTAGGTTACAAACCTCAGCAATACTTTCATGTGTTCAATGATAGACACTGTTACCATTACTATGACAATTTACTATAGTTAGAGTAATATTTATTATTAATGCAACCTACTAGCAGTTGAACAAATCCGATTGATCATCTTCTGTTATTAATTATTGTGTTAACCAATAAAGACAACTTAGTAAATAGACAATTGTACATTCCAATCTCACTAATGACTGCAATTATTCAAAAGTTGACCAGTAAATTTTTTTTCACAATAAATCAACCAATAACTCTAATAGTAGAATTGTTCTGCAACAAATGATGTATAATACACATGATGCTTCTTGTTATGTATACTACTAAAATGTGTGTGTGTGTGTGTGTGTGCGTGCGTGTGTGTGTCCTCCAAATCCATGAAACCTGAAACTTTGCTTGCATACCAAGGGAACTCCAAGAGCGCATGAATGAAAATTGGGTGTTTGGGTTAATTAAAACACCAATTTTGATGATAATTAACAGCCTTATTCAATTATATCCTTTACCATGTGCATCCTCGGACACCTCACTCTCAATTGATGGGGGTCTTAAATTGGCATTTTGTTCAGCCTATTCAAACATGCCTTGATTTGGAAACACAATCTACTGTCACGGACCAAGTGAAGTATTGTTGTGGGCCGGGGGCTGGGTGAGAAGCCCACCAGGGGGGAGGGGGGGAAGCTATCTTGGATTCCCACCAGATTCCCTGGAATTTCAGGCCGTTGCGCATGGATAATTCAGTGATGCGGCGGGTCGATAACCGACCGTTATCTCAACCGCGTGACCTAGGGTCCTCCCGTCTATGGGTTAACTGGGTTACCTATCACGTGGTTACCCTCGCTCTCAAATCACGCGATTTAATTGCCGGGAAACACGCCCTCGGTACACCTTGTCCGAACCAGATGACTTTACCGGATCAGATGCAGCCGAGCGATACTGCCAAGGACGTACCGCCAAAAGGAACGGATCGTTTGGGATAAAGTCCCAGCTAAGCTAGGATTCAGACCTTGCTGGATCAATGAAAGAACAGACAAAAAGGAGCTGGCAACATTTCTAATTATAATTTGTTTACAAGCAGATGAGGAAAGATATGTGGCACAGTGAATAGTTTTATTGTTTTGTGTAATGCAGGGATAGGAAGAAATGTGAGAGGTGCGGCAATATAAAAGCAGACACAGAACAGAGTTATCTCGATATAATTATTGTACAATCTTAACTTAAATAGGTGCCAGGGGACACACACACACACACACACACACACACACACACACACACACACACACACACACACACACACACACACACACACACACACACACACAGAGAAAAAAGGAGAGATGAGGCTAACGGTCTCTTAATACCTTACACGATTGTCCGATCACACCACCAATACGTTTTGGGGGGCAATACTCCACTGGGCAATAACTTCCTGACAGCTAACGCGCCTTCTCTTGCTTCGGGGCAATTCGTGCAGCTAGCGTCGGTCCAGAGAATGAGACGCAACCGTGGGGCATGAAGGGGGGACTTGGGTGGAGAAGGCCGAGTCGAAAGTGAGTGGGCGGAGTGGTAGATATGACCATTGACCAGGTGGATGGTTGGAGTCAGCGACGTGTGGGTGGAGAAGGGCAGGAGGAGGAGGTGGAGTCACAGGTGATGACCACAGAACGGCGGGAGTAGAAGGCGGAGTCAAGAGCGAGTGGGCAAAGACGGGCGGGTGAAGAAGGCGGAGAGATCGATCCCAGGCCGGGCAGAGAATGGGACGAGCTGACAGCAGCGATGGGAAAGACACCAAAACTGGAAATACGGACGGCCTCGCCACACGTCCTTTATAGACCCTGAGGTGCAGGGTGGGGGCTATACCCCGAAGCAATGTGTCGTCACCCGAATCAGCCGCTCTGATTGGGCCCGGACCACTGCGTGGCCCGGCCGTGATGGCCGGAAGCGGCTCCACTCCACTTCTGTCAAGATAACTCCAAGCTGCGGAATCGTCTCGCTCTGAGCCCCATGATATGAATCGCCCTGCACCGAACTCCACGACATGAATTGCCTTGCACCGATCTCCCGGACCGTGCCCCGGTGACCGGCTGAGGGTCGTGTCTGCCCCGCATGCCCGGCCTAGCACCCCCGATTCGCGCTGATCAATGCTTGCTCCGCGATGCGCCTCGTGGCCCAAGCGATCCGAACTGCAAAGCACTACTCTGCCTGATTGCGGCTTTGCCGGGCGGAGAAGCGAGGAGAAATCCGCCGTCCGTGGGGAACACCCGCGGCCGCCAGCAAGGACCGATGATAAAGTGTTAGGGTAAACCCATGCACAAACCAGAACAAGATGAGTGCCATCCGTGCCCTGCTCTGTACGATAATAAGGTGTCACGAGCTAAGTACGGGTCCCCCTGCCATTGAGCATGTTTCGTACAGTACGCGCGGATCCGCCATGGCCCACGTGGTCAGCGCTCACGTTCGCCCGATTCTGCTATAGTGTGCGCGGGGCCAACCCCGATCTGTAAGGAATTGAGGGGAACCATCGGATAAAATAATTAGATGGAGGTTTGGAGTGAAAAAGCATATAGGTATAAGTATCAGATGGAGAAATGGAGGGGAAAAAGGATGCCGATATAATTAAATCCAGAAATGGTTTGAAAAGAATGCACCACCCTTATCTTGCACACTTGTGTCCTGTACAACGTGGCGTGGTGTTTTTCTATTATCGGCCTCTGACGATGTAGTTATTGGCACCAAGCTGCCAGACACACTCTCGCCAATATTGGGTCATTTGCTTCTGTGTTGGGAAAAACAACATCCATGCAGCCTTTTCAAGAGATATTCGTTAGTATACCTTTTCAATGCAACCAATGTAGTAGTAATTTGGTAAGGTCAGGACACAGCTTGAATCAAGTTGTTTATTTGAGACGATGCTGGGCTATCATGGGACACATCGCCATCTTGCTTCCAGCGACCGACACCCCGAAACACTCCCCCCAGCGGTCACTCTGCAATACATAGTGCCAATCACAACACTTGTGAACTGTTCGAATCACAACTTTGGTTCACAAGATCGTCTTTGACTTCCTTAAATTACAGGAGCTTTTGTTTCAAGATTGACCCAATTTCCCAGAGTGATGGGAAAGAAATGGTCGACTTCTGTTGGGAGGATGAACCCAGACAAGCCTGGGAGGCAAATTAATGCCAAACACAATTCATTCTTGAAGATGTCAATCCTTGCATTTCTCGTGATGAAGGGCTGAGGAACAGCATGGGTCTTTAATTATCTGCTTTCTAACCACAGTTAGAGTGACATGATCTCAAGGTCCAACGTCCCATTAGGTCTCACAACTCGTGCTTTTTAGCCTAAACCGATCACTTTTAGCACCATTTCGCTGCAAGCTTCCATCCACTAACCCATCTCTTCTGTTCACTTCCACGAGTCTAATATCGAACATTCTTTGGGCGTCTCACTCTGAGCTGTGCGCTCTTCCTATTATAACACTGATTTACATTGGTGGGTGTTATGTCTGTGTTTGATGCAGAATAACCAAAGGACCAGGAGATGGGTTGATTCTCAGGGCAGTGTATATTCCTCAATACAGAACTGTACCGAGCAACAAGCATTCAAAACGACACAGCATGCACATGCCATAAGCACCACCAAGCCACACTTCCGTCTTCCGTCTTCCGTCTCCATCTTCACGCCGAAAAACCAATAACCAGAAGTGATTCCAAGGAATTCGGTAAATTCAAACAAGTGCTAGTATTGTGAAGCAACATTTTCTTATCAATAAATAATAACAACTATTGTCCTTACACTATGTTCACCCAGTGCTTCTTCTGCTCAGCATTCACAAGAAGAAATCACACTAGTGATGCGGCTTGGTGCTGGGATCATTACATGGTGGAAAAAAGTGCCATTTTATTCACCAAAGTACGGCATGGCCTTACAGATTAAAAATAAGTCATGCTCCAAAAATGTGCATGACCGAAAAGACGTCATCATTGGGTAATTACCATAAAAACAAACAAAAATAGTTTAATTAGATTATGAGAAACGATAATTACATTTACTAGAACGGGCACTCGGTAGAGCGCATACCTTCGCCACCGCAACTTTTTTCCGGGCACATTTGAAAAACGTCATTTTAAAACGTCCAGATGTCACAACCGTCAGTCCGATTGACGTCAAATTTGGTGCGTAACCTCCTTGAAGGCAGTCCAACAAAATGGAATGATAAACACTGAAAAATTAAAAAGTTGAAAAGTGACGTCATCTTTTGACGTCATTTTGACGCACTTCCGGGGACGTCATATCCAATCGGGGACTACCATTCTGAAAGCTCGTCGTTCACTGAACGTTTTAACGTTGGTTTCATGTCAATAGCTCTATTAGATCTGAAGCTATGCCTACAAGTATATTTTGACCTTGAGTGTGACTTTGACTTTGACTACAGAGTTAATTGGCAAAACCTGTACATTAATAAACAGATATTTTGGTACTGATCCTAATGCCTGGATTTGGGAGACTTTGCTTTATAAATTATATAGATATTTGAATGTAAAATATCAGGACATTTTAGCCACAATTGAAAAACGTCTTGTTCAAACGTCAATGACGTCATAACGGTCAGTCTGATCAAAGTCAAATTTGGTGTGTGACGTCCTTAAGGTAAGTCCTACAAAACGGTATGATCAAAACTGATGAGATCGAAAATTGAAAATTTACGTCATCTTGTGACGTCATTTAGACGCACTTCCGATGACGTTACGTCAAATCCGACACTACATATCCGAAAGGTATCTCGTCATGGAACAATATGGCGGTGGTTGCATGTCGATAGCTGTATTATGAAGGAAGTTACGCTCAAAAGAGTGTTTTTGACCTTTTCATGACCTTGACCTTGACCTTTGACCCGATCGCTCTCAAAATCTAATCAAATCGTCCTTGGATACTCACGAATCATCCCACCAAATTTCATACAATTCGGTCTAATACTTTCTGAGTTATGCGAATAACAAACAAACACACATATTCACAAATAAATAAATACACAGCGACCAAAACATAACCTTTCGCAGAATGCGAAGGTAACTAGAATTATGTTTCTAAAGGCCTAGTCACACCTTGACGTTTTAGCCAGCTTATGCCGATTTTTGGAAAATTTGTCTAAAACGCTGGAACACGTCGAATACGTTATGGGTAAGTTTTGATAACATTGAGAGCACGCTGAAAAACACTGCCATACGTCGTTGTACGCTGGCTTGAAACGTTGTACTTTTCGGTTGTCCTCAAATTTTCCATGCTTGAAATTTTAAGACTTTTGCCAGCGTATGACTCACACGTTCCGCATAACGCTGGCCATAAATTGTAGGCACGTCACGCGATCGTTGACACACGTTCCTTGTGAGTTACTCATAAGTCGAAACACGTCGAGGTAATGTTTAGCGAACCCGAAACTTATTTCTAACCTATGAGTAACGTGTTGTACTCACGTTACGCGATCGGTGACACACATCGACACACGTTACTTGTAAGGTGCTCATAAGTCGAAACACATCAAGGTAATGGTTAGCGTCGGTGTTCCAGACTCCCTGGTTTTTTTTTTCTTCCTTCCTTCGGTATGATGGTGATTTTGACACTTCGATTTCTTGTGCGGTTATAATATAATATAATTAATAGGCTGCCGCTCAACGATTTAAATCAGAACCGCACTGTACACTGAACACCGTCATTACCTTGATGTGTTTCGATTTACGAGTACCTTTCAAGTAACGTGTCGATGTGTGTCAACGATCGCATATCGTGTGTACACCTTATTCCCATCGCATGCGGAACGTGTGTCATACGGCAAGTACGTCGTAAAATTTTCAACATGTTTAAAATTACAAGATGTACTCCACTTACTACGACGTATGATAGCGTACTTTAGCGTTCTATTCACGCA
Source organism: Eptatretus burgeri (assembly GCA_024346535.1). NCBI lineage: Eukaryota > Metazoa > Chordata > Myxini > Myxiniformes > Myxinidae > Eptatretus > Eptatretus burgeri. Next base: position 118,574 of record BROF01003334.1, on the reverse strand, counting down.
TACCAAACTTACCCATTCCGTATTCGACGTGCGCCAGCGTTTTAGACGCATTTTTCAGAGGTCGGCATACGCTGGCAAGATCGCCAAGGTGTGACTGCGATGTTGACACTTCCATTTCTGCGGCGGTTATGATTTGAATCGTTGTGCGTCAGCCTTTTCATAACCTACGTCACGTCATTGTCGGCGATGCGTGCAGCGCGCTATGCATAAGTTAGACTATCGTTGGGCATAGGTTGTGAACGCCGACAACAGGTTCAGCATTCGTTGGTATAAGTTATCTATAACACAATGAAACGTTCTGTGTCCGTTACTAATACGTTATGCATAAGACCAAGTCGTTATGAATAAGTCCGAATCTTTAAAAAAAAACATCAAAAGTTCAACGTAAGCCAGCGTTTTACATACATTTCGATACGTTGCCATTGCTGGCTAAAACGTCAAGGTGTGACTGGGCCTTTAGATCATGGAATTCAATATTGATGTGAAAAAACATGCAATTTAAGTAACCCTTTTGATCCTATGCTGTCCTCATGACATCATAAGTCATTAATTGTCTTCAAAACAATAAGAAATTGTAAATTGTAAACGTTAAATGCAGTAACTGGCTTATCCTTGACGATCATAATTGTTTTGAGGATGATTATATCGAAGGCGATATTTGTTTGTCCTTCAAAATAAAATATATATTGTTAAATGATGTCATTACTATGTCATACAAAACAATGATCCCCATTAAAATAAAACTCATCCACTATAATGACTTAATGGCAGATCATGATATTTTACTGTAAATCTCAAACCGTCTCATTATTAAAACGAATAATTGATTTTTGATCATATCGGTGCCATGTATGGCATGACTGAATTATCATGTACTGCACCTGTAAAGGCTGTAATACGTCATCATGATGGAATGTATTTCCAAAATGACTGCCAGTTTTCGTTAAAGTCAACAAATTTGGTTCTACAATACGTAACTGGAAGATTTTGGTTGCTAATCATATATTTTTCAGAGGTTTCGGCATTGTCGCATTCACACAATGTCATACCTTTGTCCTGCATCTTGCACATTTGAATTCATATTGAACTAAGCAAACTCGGTAAAGCATGGACATTTACTGCTAAAAACACACAAAGGATTACACTGAGTCAAACGATGTCACAATGTCTACAGAATCGTACAAGTTCATTTGTGGCATGGAAGTCTAATATTGAAGTCTCGATGATGTATTACTTGTTGCAGATACACAGGACTTCATCATCAAATAATTCTGACATATCTGGAGCTTTCCAATGGTTTGGGCTTTTCCTTAATTGTAGCAGTGATGTTTAAACAAGTTATTTTTGACAGTTGTAACAGCAAAGATCGGTGCAAGGCAGGCCAGCTTCAGAGCACTTGCAACGGTTAACACAGACAGCCATGCTCAGACTTGCAGCCACATTTGATATGTTTGGTGCAGGCTTTGGCTGCTTCTGGGATGGTCATCCAGACAGGCTTTCAGTCAGGGTCTTTCATTGTCCACTCCCAGCCTTCTGGGGGAAGGGATCAAAGGCTGTGCGTGACAACTTATGGTCCAGTGCCTCTCTTGGAGACTACTCTTTTGATATGTTGCAGCAAGGCATCCTGAGTAGATAGGAGAGTGAAAATAACATTAAGAGTGAAAATAACTAATGAGAAGAGGGTTACTGGCATACAATGTGCTCCTTGCAGAAACCTGGGAGGGACAGAGTTAAGAGAGGGCAGAGCGATGAAGACCAAAAAAGGAGGCAGTGGAATAGAGAGAGACCACGGACCTGTCTGCAATGCAAAAGCAACAAGCTTAGACATTCTTAGACATTCAACTTCATCGTGGGAGACCCCAATGATTTTCAATAGCCTTGCATTCCATGAGATCATGGAGGGCAAGACGTCAGGTAAGGCGCAAAGGGGAGAGGAGTACTCTTAAAGCTGTCAATTGAAGGCCTTGAAGGTTGTCAAAAGTTCAGATTGGCCAATGAAAGACCTTGTACGATGAAGGATGTCCAGTAATCAGCTGGCTTTGGAGGTCAACTTTGAAATGTGATTTGTTCAAGAACATTCATGGCTGACCCAGGAGTCTGAGTGACTGAACTTCCTCAAGAAGATTTTTAAGAAAGTAGAGGGGAAGTCCTGACATGAGAGGGCAGCTTGCAGTCTCTTCCAGTCAGCTTCAGCAAACTGCCAGACTCTACGGCACTCTGAATATAGACAGAGAGATGTTGACTCTCACAAGCCCATGAACAGATGAACTTTCCTTCCTTCCTTCCATACAAGTGCTGCTTAATCAGGATGAAGATTACCACTCTACAGTTGTGCACAGGCATGGAACAGCGCCAATACAACTACAACATTATACCACTACACTGGTACTCATTTTGCCAACCTCAGAAGGACGACAGGCTGAGTCAACTCCACCTGGTGTTAATTCAACAGAACTCAAACTCGGGGCCCTAAGATCCCAAGCCAGCTATGCTAACCACTAAGCCAACACCAGGTGCAACACCACTAACCTATTGGGGAAGAAGAGGAATAGGAGACTCATGAATCACATTTGTAGGAAAAATCATCATTACCAAGTCCAGATGGGAGGATGAGCCATTAGGAGAAATCAGGTTTGGAAGGTTAACCGATTGGGTGAGTCCCATATTTGCATAACACACTTTATTTTGTACCTTACCACTTGCAGGCAAGCACTCGAGACATCAAAAACATCTTTCACAATAATTGTTGCATAGAGGATTGTTGAGGAACTGGTGTCCCTTTAGGTTGACAGAGCTACACTACAGGTTCTAACTCAATCATGTCAAAATTAACAACAAAAAGGCAAATAAAATGTCTTTTACAATGGAAACTTGTGATTGATTTAGTCCTCCAAACATGCAGCCAATGTGGTTAGTAGATGCTCAGAGTTTACCCGAGAGCATCTAAAATCCCAAAGCTTCCGGAGTCCTCAGGTGGACCTCGGACCGCACACTTCGTGACTTCACACTCACAGTATCTGGGAAAGTATACACCCATTCTCTTGATTTCTGGATCCCCCCCCCCCTTTTTCAAAAAATTCTGGATCACCCCTGATCCTGGAATGCTGTAGACATGTGTACATTTTTCGTTTAACTCTGTGTGGCAAATTATGCCATTTATATATTTATGGGCTAAAGTAAATCTCAAAATACAAGCTATTCTTCAAATATGACCTATTACAATACAAGTCACACCAAACTGTTACACCATTATACACACACAAATGACTGGAAGTCTCCAGTGTTGATAAATTAGTGAGGTGCTGATGTGGTGCAGGCATGATGGGCTGAGTGGCCTCCACGGCTCCACCTGCATCTAATTTCCTTGTGTTACTTGTGAAGTCTTAGGAAAAAATATTTTAAAATGGGACATAAATGTTATCCCTTCAATGTTTCTCCTCTCAAATCATGTATGGGTTTGAGTCAAATCACCAAGTACCCTGATATAGCACAGCCTCCATGAAGCAAGGAGGGAGGGGTTGTCATAATCGATAAGGTCCACTCCTGGGACATTTTAGGATAATTTTAAGGTACTAGTACGGGCCCATAGGGGCGGTCCCGTAGGTGCGTGCCCGTAGGTGAGTGCCAGTATGTGCAGCCTCTCTCTCTCTCTCTCTCTCTCTCTCTCTCTCTCTCTCTCTCTCTCTCTCTCTCTCTCTCTCTCTTTCTCTCTCTCTCTCTCTCTCTCTCTCTCTCTCTCTCTCTAACCTCGAAAAGGCACATCCGCGGGTCCCCAGCAATATTCCTGGCAAGTTTCAATCGTGCAAAAGAACTAATAAAAAATAAATAAACATTGTGACGTCATAACACCGTATCTCGTTATTGGTGGACAGATAAATGGCCGTAACTTGGGAACCGCTTATCCGATTAATATCAAACTTTGAAAAGCACATCCGCGGGGCCCCGGCAATATTCCTGGCAAGTTTCAATCAGATCGGACCGTCGATCGTGCAAAAAATAAATAAATAAATTAACAGTAATTGTGACGTCATTCGTGATGTCATAGCACCGTGTCTTGTCATTGGTCGACAGATAAATGGCCGTAACTTGGTAACCGCTCGTCCGATTGATATCAAACCTCGAAAAGGCACATCCGCGGGTCCCCGGCAATATTCCTGGCAAGTTTCAATCCGATCGGACCGGCGGTCGTCGAGAAACGGCGGTCGCAGACAGACAGACAGACAGACAGACACACAGAGATTGCTGGAATTATAGATAGATGATGACATCATAGCACCTTTTATTTCAGTCTACTGAAGTGATATCATCCTTGCAAACTTCGGTCACAAAATCATACGGATGGACAGTTAAAATACAGATATGGCATTTAGGCGTTGAAATTGCATGATTTATTTGTGGTTTTTTTAAAAGAATTTAACAATACTAGTGCAGGCCCGTACGTGCGTGCCCGTATGTGCTGGCCGCACGAGCAACAAAAAAAAGAAGAAGAATTGTGACGTCATAGCACCGTGTACCATCATTGGTTTGGTAAATAAATGGCCATAACTCGGGAACCACTTGTCTGATTAATATCAAACCTTGAAAAGACACATCCACAGGGCCCCAGTAATATTCCTGGCAAGTTTCAATGAGATTGGACCAGTGATTGTCGAGAAACAGCGGTCACAGACACACACACAGATATTGCTGGAATTATAGATACACTAGTGCATGCCCGTACGTGTGTGGCCGTACATGCAAAAACAAACAAAAAAAAACTTTCAAACAACCACACAGGCCGTTCATTCGCTCTCGTAAATGACGACTAGATTGGGGCATTGTGTTTATCTATAAATGCGCATAAGAAATCGAGAAATTATTATAATACAGCAAGTCATCACCATCCGGAAGTAGTGCGTGCCCGTACGGAATGTTCACATCATTCCACGAATTATCGCTTGTATTGAAGTAACAACTGCTGTGATACTTACACACACAGAGAGTTAATTAAAATCAAAATTAAAATCAAG